>JAHRHZ010000088.1:15049538-15188200 GCA_024137785.1 Ginglymostoma cirratum | reverse complement strand
CTACCTCTGACATCTGTCCTATATCTATCACCCCTCAATTTAAAGCTATGTCCCCTTGTGCTAGCCATCACCATCTGAGGAAAAAGGCTCTCACTGTCCACCCTATCTAATCCTCTGATCATCTTGTATGTCTCTATTAAGTCACCTCTTAACCTTCTTCTCTCTAATGAAAACAGCCTCAAGTCCCTCAGCCTTTCCTCATAAGACCTTCCCTCCATACCAGGCAACATCCTGGTAAATCTCCTCTGCACCCTTTCCAATGCTTCCACATCCTTCCTATAATGCGGTGACCAGAACTGTACGCAATACTCCAAGTGCGGCCACACCAGAGTTTTGTACAGCTGCAACATGACCTCACGGCTCCGTAACTCAATCCCTCTACCAATAAAACCTAACACACCGTACGCCTTCTTAACAACCCTATCAACCTGGGTGGCAACTTTCAGGGATCTATGCGCACGGACACCGAGATCGCCCTGCTCTTCCACACCACCAAGAATCTTACCATTAGCCTTGTACTCTGTATTCCTGTTACTCCTTCCAAAGTGAATCACCTCACACTTTTCCGCATTAAACTCCATTTGCCACCCCTCAGCCCAGCTCTGCAGCTTATCTATGTCCCTCTGTAACCTGCAAGATCCTTCCGCACTATCCACAACTCCACCGACTTTAATGTCATCCGCAAATTTACTAACCCATCCTTCTACACCCTCATCCAGGTCATTTACAAAAATGACAAACAGCAGTGGCCCCAAAACAGATCCTTGCGGTACACCACTAGTAACTGAACTCCAGGATGAACAATTCCCATCAACCACCACCCTCTGTCTTCTTCCAGCTAGCCAATTTCTGATCCAAACCGCTAAATCACCCTCAATCCCATGCCTCCGTATTTTCTGCAATAGCCTACCATGGGGAACCTTATCAAACGCTTTACTAAAATCCATATACACCATATCAACCGCTTTACCCTCATCCACCAGTTTGGTCACCTTCTGAAAGAACCCATAAGGTTTGTGAGGCATGACCTACCCTTCAGAAAACCGTGTTGACTATCCCTAATCAAATTATTCCTTTCTAGATGATTATAAATCCTATCTCTTATAATCCTTTCCAACACTTTACCCACAACCGAAGTAAGGCTCACTGGTCTATGATTACCAGGGTTGTCTCTACTCCCCTTCCTGAACAAGGGGACAACATTTGCTATCCTCCAGTCTTCTGGCACTATTCCTGTAGACAATGACAACATAAAGATCAAAGCCAAAGGCTCTGCAATCTCCTCCCTAGCTTCCCAGAGAATCCTAGGATAAATCCCATCCGGCCCTATTTTCACACTTCCCAGAATTGCTAACACCTCCTCCTTGTGAACCTCAATCCTGTCTAGTCTAATTGCCTGTATCTCAGCATTCTCCTTGACAACATTGTCTTTTTTATGTGTGAATCCTGATGAAAAATATTCATTTAGCACTTCTCCTATCTCTTCGGACTCCACGCACAACTTCCCACCACTGTCCTTGAATGGCCCTAAGCTTACTCTAGTCATTCCTTTTTTCCTGACATACCTATAGAAAGCTTTAGGGTTTTCTTTGATCCTACCTGCCAAAGGCTTCTCATGTCCCCTCCTGGCTCTTCTTAGCTCTCCCTTTAGATCCTTCCTGGCTAACTTGTACCTCTCAAGCACCCCAACTGAGCCTTCACGCCTCATCTTTACATAAGCCGCCTTCTTCCTCTTGACAAGAGATTCAACTTCTTTAGTAAACTTCTTTAGTATGGAGGGTATAAGGGCCAAGAGTGGTGGATATGTTGGGACGCATGAGTATAGATGGGGCATGATGATTGGTTGGGGATGAGGCAGACAAAGTCCCAGAGAACAAAGGCACATTTTTGAATTTGGTATTCAGTCACAGATTTGGCTTTACTTGAAGCTGCAGCAACAATAATAAATACAAAAAAATGTTGAGCAGTATTAATCCAATTCTTAGCTTGAGAACAAATTTTAGTACAATGTTACAAAGAGCTGCAGGCAGCTTAGAAACTTTAGACAACACACTTTGTTGACCTGTAATTATGTCTTTCAGAAAGATGAAGTTCATAAAGAATTTGTAACCTGTAGCGACTTTCAATTTACACCACTTATGATTTGAACACGTGCCCAAATACTTAAAATACTTTTGAATGTTCGAAAATATAACTTTAAAATTAAAAGGCAGCTACATATCCCATTATCTCCCTACTGAATGAATGAATGAATGAATAATTTTATTGTCACGTGAACTTCACAGTGAGAAAAACAGTGAAATATAGTGAAAACCTTTTTGTCAGTCGCCTCAATCCGGCGCCATTTTGAATAGTTCTGAGAATCAGAAAAATAAAATACAGTATAAACAGAGTCCGTCAGTCCTAAGCCAGCTCATCATCAACAACACCTGTGCTGCCATCCATTCTCCACTACCCTGACCCAACCAATGTTGAAGTTGCCACTCTTCAGGTACCATCTTTTGCCACTGGGCTGATTCTCCTTACTGGCACCTGCACTGGACCAGTCAATGCCAGAGTCTCATCTCTCACCGCTGGGCCCATCTGCTGTGATGCCCTTCCACCACTGCTTCACCATCGCCAGTGCCTGACCCAACCAACAAAGTCATCAATCTTCAGGTGTCATTTTTCGCCACTAGGCCTATCATGCCGATGTCAATTCTGCCAATGTCACAGCCACAGGTCTGGTGCTCACCCCAGGTAGTAAGTAAGGGCTCACTCAAATCCAGTCTGGGCTCACACGCCACTGCCACACCGGGCCCATTCGAATCTGCACTGGGGTTCCTCACTGTTGCCAGGCTCAGGACAATAAGTTTGTAAAAAGAAAAAGAAAATAAGGAAAGAAAGAAAAGAAAAGCGGTCAGAACAGACGAGCCCTGGTTCAGGAGCACTACTCCACAGCCATCTTGATGATGGGGTAATGGAGAATAGCTGGGATTATAAAAACAGAATATCATTTAAATGGAGAGGAAATACTGTGGTACTGAGGAATCTGTGTGCATTTTCACATGAATCACAATAAGTTAAGATGCAGCTAACAAGTAATCAGGGAGAAGGGTGGAATGGAGCCCTTTATATCAAAGGGCACCAAATATAAAAAGTACACATATGTTACTACAACTCTAGAAAGCAGTGGTGAGATCTCACTTAGAGTACTAGGTATTGTTTTGGTCTCCATACTTAAGGAGGGATCTACTTGCTTTGCAGACAGGTCATGGAAAGTTCATTAGGCTGATTTCTGGGTAAGGGGATTGTTTTATAATGAGGTTTAGCAGGTTGAGCTTTTGATGAGTGGAGTTTAGAAGAGTGGTGATCTCATTGAAACTTGGAAGTTTCCGAAGGGATTAACAATTTAGGTGTGTTTCCCTCATGTGGAGGATCTAGAACTAAAATCAGGGGGCCAATTTTTAAGTAAGAGGCTCCCATATAAGACAGAACAAAGGAGTTTTTTTCATCAAAGTATCGTTAGTGTTTGGATTTCTCTTTAACCCTAGATCAGTGGAGGCTGGATCATTTAATATATTCAAGGCTGAGTTAAGTAGTTGTTTCTTCAGTGGGGAAGTCAAGAGTTATGGAAAACAGGCAGGAAGGTGGAGTTAAGGACATGATCAGATCAACTTTGATGTTATTAAATAGTGGGGTAAGTAAATAACTGACTCCTGATCCTATCTCTTCTGATTCATGCCTGTATACAAATTAGTTTCAAAGTGATTTTTTTAATTATAAATTTGTGTTTTCTTTATACAACCTTGTCCAACACTAAATTTCATTGCTCTTCAGAATTTAGTCTTTGTCATAATTGTCTCTATTCACTTTATTTTTAGCTTGAAATATTCTCTCTAACCTCTAGCCACGGCACCTCTCTTTGCTTCCTTCAGTAAACTGTTCAAAACTTATCTCACCTATCTTTTATCCCATCGCTATCCCAATCTTTCTTGGTCCATTTATTGGATTCATTATTTACCAGTTTGTGAAAGTGCTTTTGGAGATTCCCTTACATTGAAGGTTTTCCATAAATACAGGCTACTGTTAAAGTCGAACTTTCTCATTTGTAGTGAAAATGTTTCTTTCCAGATTTTTGTCACCATTTTTCATGTGGTGCTGTTCGCTTCTTGCCATCCAGGTGTGTATCATTGCTCTGGACATTGTAAGGTTAGATTTACACAAATAAAAATAGATAATGTCCTCCTTCCGTCCTTTAATCTTTGTTGTTTTATTTTTAGGCACGCTTATCATTTGTTTTGGAATTGTTCCATCACCAGAAATTTAGTAATGGAATACATCTATGTTGTAAGAAAGGTTATTTTCACTTTCCTTGTTCAATTAGGTCTATTTGCAAGATCATGCAGGTGCAGGTGCAGGTGCATGATCTTTGAAGCAGAATTCTCAAATGTTCAAACATCTTTCAGAATTAAAATGTGTATACTTAAAAGTAATTTAAGATTAATAGCAATAATAGTGATAAAATAGTTTTGGACTTCTGTCAAGGGAATTATCTTATATTTTGATGCTGTGTAGTTTAACTCAAAAAATATACTAGATCAGATCATCCTGGACGTCAAGACACATAAATGTTAGGATAAGAATAAAATAGAATTCTATGGCAGATACGGGGGGCTCGATTAGGGCAAAGTCCCAAGAGGAGTACAAAAAATGTAGAGGTCTTAAAATTAAAACTTGGAAAACGGAGAGTTCATGAGTCAAGAGCTAGAAAATGGAATTAGTGTAGTCACATCTTTGTGGACCTGCATGGAAATGATAGGTGGGATGGCCTCCTCTGTAAATCTATAAAATCTTGTTGCTTTCCACAAATCTAAAAGTTAAATTTCAGCAAATCCCCTTTTCACCGCAAGTAAACACAAATCAAGATTTTTGGTATCATCTGTCATCAAACAATACATTTAAAGTGCACTCAGAACATATATCTCTGGAACAAAAGGTTGCCAAGTGGTGTGAATTTGACTTGGATTTTTTGAATTTTCTCCAAGGGGTTGATTCCAACAGAGACACAAAAACAAATCTAGTTAATTTTATTAAGCATACAGTCAAACTTTTCCAGTTGGCTAAACTGGACTTAGTTACTTGGCATCTTGGTATCTAAGAACAATTTTGTATTTGTTAAAAGTTAAATCCTGTCACCAGGATTTCCCAGTTTGAAGTTGAACTATGGTGGAAGGTGTCGAACATGGCATCACATCTGCCATGGTCCATGGTAGGTTTTCCCAAGTAACCATCTGCTCCCCAGCTTATTTCATATGCAAGCAAGATCTATGGAGTATTACAGCAGCAGGTGGGCAGAGATTCTCATCTCCATTGGTACCTTCCAGGATTGAAGACTGTGCCTCCTTTCTTTTTATTCATTCACAGCATGACAGCATCGTTGGCTAGTCCAGCATTTATTGCCTGTCCAAGAGGGCAATAACTACATTGCTGTGGGTCTGGAGTCTCATGTAATCTAGGCCAGGTAAGGATGGCAGTTTCCTTCCCTAAAGGACGTGAGTAAACTGGGTGGGTTTTTCCCAACAATCAACAATGGATTCCTGGTCATCGTTAGACTCTTAATTCCGTATTTACATTCATAGGTTACTTAGGTACCCCTTTACACATTGTGAGGAAGGAAAATGAGAACAGACAATAGTCACCCTTTTGGAAGGGCAAAAGAAATCGCCCCAAATGAGACAGGTGGCTTGGGCTCAGGCTACACAAGAGGTTAGCAACTCTAATAAGCATCAACACAGCAGGAGCAAATGCAGGAAGAGGATGAAGGATCTCCTGTGCTCTGCAAGGGCAAATGTCATCAGCTTCTTACTGCATTCTCATTCTTCGGGGACCATTACTGATTCAAACTCCTTACTGTACAGTCGTGGTACATTGGCATGTTGATCTCCCTATCCCAGGCATGGCGTGCAATTTGGCTGTAGTTAGTTGTGTGTTGTCTGATAAATATCACCACCTTTCAGCACACTGTGATTCAGCTCATTCATTGGTCCACAGGAGCATCAAACCCATGCCCAACATCTGAAATACAACACCGCCCTGATGGACGTTTAGCCCACCTACACCTCCAGACTGTCCGGAGAACATAATGGGCTCTACCACACCATCCCCTCCCTGGATGGACTTGAGATCTCTCCCTAATCTGATTAGGGCACAGTACCACCTCCTTACACCCAAACCCCACTCCCTCCAATCTGGCTGCAGCACGCACAAGGGAGAAGTGTAGACTGACTGTGGCACAACACAGTTCCAACCCTGACTGACTGAAGTACCCTTTTCCCTGACTTATCCTGCTTCCCCTTCACAGCTTTCATGGCTCCATGCTGTTCAGCCAGATGAAGACCTGTCCATTCAGTGAGCTAAAACCCGCTATTCAGCCATAAGTGCCTTTCTGTTTATAATGTGCACAAAGGCATTATCTTGAGTCATAAACTGTCCCCCCATCTGCCACATGTGCAAATGCCTGGCCCCTGCAGCCATTAGCTATCCCTCTGTTTGTCATGAATCAGTTGGGCTTGGAGAGGATTCAGGAAGATGGGTTGCTCTTTTCTGCATGGGTGCGTTGGATTTACTTGGAGAAACAACAACCCAGTGGACTGTGAGCATAATTAAATACTAACCCTGATCAAGAAATGTAACTCTCCAGGTACACGCTTCTTTCATACTTTGAAGGGTCCCTCGAGCATCGAATTTCTCAATTGGGTATGAGTTATTAGGAAGGTGAGTTAATTCCAGAGAATTGTAGTAGTAACGAGTTGCAAATTCATGCAGGTAGGTTTCTCACCATCTGCTGGTGACATACTTGGCCACCACCTGAGGAGAAAAGGTTTCTCTTGACTACGACAATTGCATTATGCCACGATTCTCAGCAAGGCATCATATTTTTAACGACATTAGGAGATGTAATATTCTAGTGTAAAAGCCCTCCATCTTACTCTCCATCAGTCAGCAAGTTGATCTGTCTGATCATCAGTCTGATGAGTCAGGATAGTTCCATGCAACCAATCTGTGTTTTAAAAGTAAGCATATTACTCAAACAGAACGTGTAAGTCCAAGATATCGTATCAATTGTTAATAAAGTTCAAGAAATCTGTCTCAACAAAAATCCAGCCTCTATGTTATATGTTACAGAAGCTAACACATAGATAAACATATTGCATCAGTGAGAATTTGACTTTTGGCCTCTCTCCCAATTAGGTTCACCCACCTGCAATTCTTCTTATCAATGGCACGACTGGAAAACCCTGGCCAAAGTGTGCAATCATTTTCCATACAGGATCATCATTCATTATTGCCATTAAATATCAAATGTCACAATTATTAGCAATATCTCGATGCAAAAAGGATGGCTCAACTGATAAAAGTTCGTGAGTATAGTAAGTTGAGACAGTTAGCTGATTCTAATTTTTCACCAAATTTTCTTCAAAGGAAACACAGTTTGGGAGGGGAAAAAAAATGAACACGCTTCCACAGTGCTGTGGAGCAAAGTTTTAAGCTACTGTTTGAGGGGCAGGTCTCCCAAATATATGATCACAACAGCCTAGTCCAAGGACAAAACTTCAAGTCTGTTCATCTACATTAGCCTCAAGTGACTGTGATCCATAACATTTTTGTATGACATCCTTGTCAACTATTTTAATAGAGCTGTTAACTTGTCTAAAACAAATAGGATATGCTGCTGTTAAAATAACAGGTTGGATTGTCTTTTGAATACATTCTGCATTTCTCCTTGACATTATAACAGTCATTGCTAGCTGATTTTCTTTACAATTTATATATTTAGGATTGTAGCTAATGATAAATTGCATCTTGGGAAAATGTCACAGAACAGGAACTGCACATACATAATTTCTACACTTTTTAAAATACAACTTATAGTCATGTAACAAGAAAAAGCCTGCAAATGTAGGAAATATGAAGTTCCGCTAAATTGCACATAACATCCAGGGATGTGTACGTTAGGTGGATTAACCTGGGAAATGCACAATTACAGGGATAGGGTAGGAGGGCGAGTATGGGTGGAACACTCTTCAGAGAGTTGATGTGGACTTGTTGGGCTGAATGGCCTGTTTCCACATTGTGGGGATTCTATAGACTTGAAGGGACCAATGTTGACTTTGACGTGAGCAGTGCTGAGTTTGATTTCAATAAGGCAACATTTGGTGACACGGTTACTTTGGTGTGGCTGCGTGTCATGTGCACAGTTTCAGGCCCTGCATCATGCGAAAAAGCCCACTCTGCATATGTGCACAGAAACAGTGCAGGCTTGAAATTGGAATTGAATAAGCCTAGAGGGGACAGATGTGTCTCCCTCGAGCACAGTGCACGAGGTTCTCAGTGTTAGCAACCTTTGCAGCCTTTGAGTAATGTGATTATGAATTGAATTTTCTGAGCTAGTGCTAACTGGCAGTTCACCACAGAGTGAAAAAGAGATTCCAAGTTAAACGGGGAGAAAAAGATCACGGAGAGTGGTGTTGGATTGGGTGTGTAGGGTGGCATGGCCATGTCAATAGCAAGCCAGAAGATCTTTGTGGCAAGGTTAGGAACATTCCTTTGTGCTTCCAGAGTATTCTGCACTTGTCTCTTCAAGTGACCATAGTTGGTCTCTCAATGCATAGCATCAAAGCGTAGAGTGTTTACAGTGCACACTGTTCACTGATTAAAATTGTAGTAGGAGTTTTAAAATGATCATTGTACCCTAATGTGTATATTAAATACAGGATTCCACCCTAAAAATGGCAAACTTTCTGGCAAATGATTTCCATCATGGGTCTTAAGCATACAATATAAGAATCCTATGTAATAATTTTCACATTAAAGGTGCAATATAAATAAAGTTTTCTATTTCCAAATTTACAGCATCCAATGTTAAAATTTAACTACTACTAAAAATACTGCTCTACAGTATTTCATAACTATATTGCAATAACCCCAGACATTAATCCAATCAGACGATCTAACAGTAATAAAATCATACCTTGAAAACAGTATTTGACAAATTGTCTCTTGTTAGCTCAATTTCCTTGCCATTGACCGTGCAAATATCAAAATCCCACATCAATTAACATTTATAGTGTTGCAGTGAACAGTCTTATCAGTTTATACAGCAGTAAACGTGCAAAGGAAAGGTGATATACAAGAAATTATGCAGCTAAATATTACAATAATTACAAACTGACATACTTTACTACTAATTATCCATGAAAGTAATTTATTATTGAGAAAATAATTCTGTAACTTGCCGACAGGCTTCAAACACCATCTTCTGCCATTACAATGTTACTCATTTTTTGGGAGACGTCCTTAATTATTCTTGAGAAGGTGATGTTGAGACTTCTCCTTATGCTACTGCAGTCCATGTGGTGAAAAGTACACCCCCAGTGCTATTTACATCAGTGGTTCCAATACTTCAATTCATTGAAGAAGCCTTGACAAATTGAGAACATCACGTGGAATGTACACAATGTGGCTGCACTATATTAGTGATGGAGGGAGTGAATTTTTAGGTTAATGAATAGATTCATGCTTCACTGTGTTTGCAGTGTCCAAGGTATTTGTCTTTGTGGGTCCCATTACATGATGCTGTCTACAATTATGGTAAAATTTTAACTTTGCTCCACTGGGGAGCCTTACCTATCAAAAGTGTGGACTAGAAATTTAGGTACAATTTTCCAATCATTTAAATTAATGGTCAGAAAACAGTACACAACGCATGCCTAGATTTCTGATATGCGCTTCTAATAGCTAGAAGCCTATTGGTAAGTTGTTATTTCTGAAATAACTAATTACTTTTGTGGATGAGGCTGACCCTGGAGATCCAAGTCTGAAAATTACTTCTGTAAATTTTAAATGCATTTTCCCATTAATTTGCATATATTTCAGCTGCTGATATGAGCAGGTTTCAATGACTTGCTTTCGGATTCATCACTGACAATGGAATTACACTAAGCACAACCTTTTCTAAATGTTCAGGCTCATTAAGTCTTAAACTGGGCAATCAGCAAAGAAGAAAGAAAGGAGACATTTGAATGTTGTTGTCTGAGTTTTGAGGACTAGTTTATCAGAGTTTGAGGGAGGCAAATGAGTTTGACTATTCCTGCACTGTACTATTCCCTGTTGTTCCTAACAAATTTTTCAGTTTGCTGGACACAATGTAAATCATCTCGGAACGTGAACATTAATTTTGAGTTATACAGAATGCTAATAGTTTCTAAGAAGCTTAGTCAGAGAAAATTTTATTTGGGGAAGCAATTGTAACATATATAATCTGAGTTTTCAAAAGAGAAACTGGAATTCATGTGCCACAGGGTAACGGTTAGCCTTTTGTTGTAGAAATTAGAATAGAGCTGCCCCACCTAAATACTTTTGGCTGGTAGGGATTGACTACTTGCATCATGTAATATTTCCACTTGTGGACACAACTTCCTTTCCTTCTTTAATCTATGCCACATAATGGTGGTTTCACAAGATATAGTCTGAACTAAAAATGAAGCACTTTCTCTTCTAAACAAAAGGATCCAATAGATATGTCAGTTAGTGGAATAGCAAACTTAAATATTAAGAAAGAAGGCAAAAGCTTTAATCAGGGCCTGACCTTCCACTTCCTCCTAATAAAACTGAACATTCTGGAATCTTCTCCTTTTGGCCAACCTACGAAACTTTATTGGAAGGGAAACTGAAATGTTGCATATCCACTGATGGACTATGGTTATTTTAACTGACAAAAAATCAGAGTTATTCAAGGATGATTTCACACCCTTGCTTCACATTGCAGAGTTACCATCTATCACATGACATGCCAGTATTTTTGTTTGAAGAATACCTAATTAATCAGTTGTTTCGATAAGTATATACACGTTAATCTTGCATCTGAACAATAACTTCCAGCATGGATGGATATTAAAGGGGTTGATGGTGTGCTGATATCATGTATTCTTATCACTTTTACTTAACTGTGCCATGGGTCAATTTTTAATTTTTAAGTTTTTGCAGTTCATTTTGAGAGGGAGGCAGAACTTTTGATATTAAAATGAAAGCTAATTTACTGAAAACATTGCCTGAATGCTCACTGAGAGTGACAGTCTTTTATGTGCATGCGTGTTGCGAGCTGAGGTGTCTAGAATTCATACCTGAGTGAAAGCTCCTTCATTTTTGTATAATAAATTACTTAGAGCCTGGGATAAAACTCTTAGATGCATCACATTCTCAATTTCATGTTGACAGACTGTCAAAGTTCATGCCTTTTCTTTAATGATGAATTTCCTTGTCTTGTACCACAGCTTGCCAATAAAAAATGTGTGTGAATGCAAGATAGTAGTGGCCATTTAATTTTAATGCCCTTGAGATGTGAGAAGTCATTTTGATGCAATTGCACTGTTGTAGTTGAATATGCCTATACCTCTTCCTTCAAGGACATCCCCTGCAGTGATATGAAGGAATCTTGTATGAAAGTAATACTCTTCATATTCTTCAGAATGGCTAGGGTACTTACATACAATGACTGCAGAATTTCAGGCATTTTGTTGTTTTTATGCTTAAAGAAATATGGAAATGCGTTTATAACACACCATCAGTCCTTCTTTGGCTAAATATCAGCTTGCCTATGGAACCTGCAGAAGGAGTAATTGTTTTTAAGATTTCTGTTCCATCTCTGACCAAGAATGCTAGTCAGCAATTTTTCTATGGAGTACGCAAGTATATTTCCAGTCTGTCACTGGAGAGATGAATAGTAAACAGATCATGTAGGTCACCGCTGCAGCTTTGTACTTGCCAATATTAATTGCAGTTACCCATTCACAGAATGGAATATGTGCAACAAGTTTCAAGTTTTCAAATAGGCTTATTTGGCATCCATTCAGGGCACCTGATTATCAGTCTGCTGCTTCTGTGCATTCACAGCAGCATCATTTTTTATTATAAAATATGATGATGAAATAAATACAATCAATAGAAACAATTGGAAGGTTTGAGCTAAAGGTTGAGGAGTCTGTGTGATCTTCTAAACAATATGAGAGAGAATACTACCTCATTATGCCAGTGACGTTGGGTTGTTCCACATTTGAGAATTTGAGAAGTTGGTTTTGCAATACTCCTTTGGGTTGTCAGGCTAATATGTATAAGTCTTAAATCAATGTAGCACATTCTGCAAAGTTCTTACTTTTCTACAACTATTTATTATAAAATATAATTTCTATAGATCTACTCAAAGCATAAATTTGACAATTTTAAAAGAACATGTATAAATGCCATAAATGCAGTTGTTCAAATGGATGGATGATTCATAATTTATAACGTTAAACTAAATAATTTCAAAATTTGGATTAAGTTCAGTGCAAGATGGTAGCTCTTCCATGACAGTATTTCAACAAAATATTAAATTGCTTGTAAGAAACTTCTTTGATGCATCAAATTCTGCTAGTCATCTCGATTAATCTCTTTTTCTCTTTATTGTTTGGCCAAATATAAACTTGTCTATGGAAGCTGCAGAAGTAGCTTTTGGTTTTAAGGTTTATTTCTTTAAACTTTTGTTTTCATAAATATTGTATTCACACTCCCCTGCAGCATTCATTGTCCACCAAAACCTTTGTCACATTTGAGCCAGTGTCAAATGTTTTAGTTAAAAACCTCTGGCACTGAATGAAATGGGTCAAAGTCCCACCCCTGAGTACGATCATAAGCTGACATCTTAAGTCTGTATAGATTTTCAGAATGCGTAATTAAGATCGCTTCTGCTTGTTCAAAGAGATATAAAAGATCCAGAGTACAATGTGAAGACTAACAGGAAATTTCGCTGATGTTTTGGCCAAAATTTCTTCATCAACCAGCACTGCAAATAATAACAGGCTGCTTGTCTTAGTTGCAGTTTGCATACCGGCCAGCTCGTTTTCCTACATATCGTGACCCCTCTTCAAAAGTAATTGTTTAGATGCCAGGCTCTTGCTATGTTGTGGTAGGAATGCATTCCTTTCTTATTTGTTAAGTGAAATTCAAAACAACATTTAAATTCTTCCACTAATCTTGCTGAACACTTTGTTAGGAAGTGCCTAACAAACATCTCAATGCGGGAAGCTAAGGAAAAAGGTTATAGAATTCCACAGAATCTGTGGCATAGGTACAGGACAATACTGAAAGATCAATGGGCAAAATCTCCAGCTATCAGAGTCTAAAACATTTCTGTATATGTAAACAACAATAATCAGAACACAGATCTTTGCAGGACACCAATTCCCACCAGATTTAGGAAGTATCTTCAAGTCCAACCCTCTGATTCTGTTTTGTGGCCATCGTTCAGTCCATTCTATTACATAATACATAGCATGTCAACAAAATCTTTCCCTTGTGCATTCAGAACGTGAAACTTGTTAAGTGAATGCAGAAACATCCAAGAATTATAGCTACTTTGATATTTGCCCAATTTTCTGAAAAAATATTTCTACAAAACCAAGTGCTCCTTACAGTGGTCCAATGCTATGGTTTCCTTTCAACTTTACCTGAAATCTTTGTGGTAATTCGGGTGGTAACCGGCAATCCAAATCCTTTCACCGTGCTTGCCCTTATTGTGAACGAATATGTCGTTCCTGGGTAAAGTCCGACAAACAAGTGGTGTGTCTCATTTCGTTGTTTGAACACCCTCCCTCTTTGGCTTGATAGTTCCACATTAGGGTCAAAGGAACCAGCAGCTTTGTAGGTTATCTAAAAGGAAATACAAGTAATTTTATCAACTACTATTTGCATAAATAAAATTTCTGTAATAGCCCATTTGCTTTTTGGAGAGTTTTTGAAGCGCTGGTACCAAATATGCTATTTCCACCTAGCCTCAGTGTGTACAAAGAAACTCAACTGCTTGTGAATGGGCCCATTACAGTTGCCATTCACATCAGCTGAAATGACATGCAGACACTGAAAGACAAGCCCTATAATTTATTTAATAGTGAATTATCTTTATGTGAGCTTCTCTCTGAATTTATTCACCGACTGCAATTTCAAGTGAGCTGTCAAATTATTACAACTTCCATTTTCCTCTTATAACTTGCTTCTCTTCACATAGTAAAGGAATATGAACATGTTAATTTGTGAAAACATAGCATAATTTGGCATTCTTCTTGACGTACCTTCACTTTCTAATTTCCACTTACTGGAAAATAACACAGTTCAGACATTGATTTACTCAAGAGGCTTACCACATCACTACACAAAATTTCAACCATTATTTCATCAGATGTTAAAATGTTCTCACTTTTAGAAGCAAATATACAGTATTTCATTTGTAGATTGAAAGCAGTGTAACAAGATTGCATTTTTGTAGGGATATGTTGTCAATAGAAAAGAGAATGTAGAGTGTACATATATCTGAAAGTGAATGGGAAATCAAATCATATTTTACAGTAATGACACATTGAAAATTCTTGAAAGCTGTACAAAAATATAAAAATGAGATTAAATATAAAGATTCATACTTTCAGCATTAGAATGCTGGATATCCTAGTACTCTTACAAATAACAGGATAGGCACTTTGTCCTTGCCGTATAAATTTATTGCTTCTCTCCTTGTAGGTCTTCAAGACTCACGAAGCTAAATATTTATTTTGCTCTGACAAGATACCACTGCATGATTTCTGATATGGTTCTCAGCATAACAGAACATAACATTGAGCTGCAATGTCCTAGACAGTGCATTGAAAACTGCAACACAGCAAACAAGCGCTTTCATTTGTCTATCAATATTTATGAAATAAAAAACATGAAACATAAAAGTAAAATAATGAAAGTATAAGTTATAATGTGACAAATTTCTATATGTCTATAGTCTGGAAGTGTTTTTTTTCCAAATAAACACTACTGGTATCAGTTGTGGAAAATAAATGTCATACTCACTCTGTCGATTCTTGAAGTAAAATGTCATGGTACATATAAATTATAGGATATTTTACAAGGAATATATGTATAAAATATTATCCTGTAAAGAACAGCATTACTTTCCGTGAAAACAAAGCCCAATTCAATATATTATTCCTTTCTATTTCTCACATTGCTTGCATCCAAATATGTTCTCATTTTTCACAAAAATGGAATCATTCAATGTAGTCTCTGGACCAACAATGAAACAAATAGTGTCATTTTCCTAGTTTAGAATATGGATTCTGTGCATTGAGAGGCAAAAGTCTGCATTGTACGCTCTCAATTGGCTCCAAAGGTATTATGCATAGTGAGTTTTGTTTTGCTATGTTTTCTAATGGGCCAGTTCCTAATGGGCTAACATGCAACAGAAAACATATTCCCCTCCTCTCCCTTGTCCGCCTTCCGCAGGGACCGTTCCCTCCGGAACATCCTGGTCCACACTTCCTTCACCCCCAACACATCCCCACAGCCCTACGGCACCTTCCCCTGTAACTGGTGAAGGTGCAACACCTGCCCACTTACCTCCTCCCTCCCCAGAATCCAAGGGCCCAAACATAACTTCCAGGTGAAGGAACACTTCACCTGCACTTCCAAGAATCTAGTCTACTGTATTCGCTACTCACAACGTGGTCTCCTCTACACTGGGGAAACGAAGCGTAGACTTGGCAACCGCTTCGCAGAACATCTACGTTCTGCTCGCAAAAAAGACCCTGAACTACCTGTTTCCTGCCACTTCAATGCACCACCTTGCTCCCTGGCCAACATCTCTGTTTCCGGCTTGCTACAGCGTTCCAGTGAAGCACAGCGCAAGCTGGAGGAACAACACCTCATTTTCCACTTGGGGACCCTACAGCCCTCCGGACTCAATATTGAGTTCAATAATTTTAGGGCCTAAACTCTCCCATGTCCCAGCCCCCCACCCCACACACCAGGCCTTGTTACCACATAGCCTGCCACTACACACCCCCTGTTGTTAATCACTAACAGTCCCCATTAACAACTACTCACCCTCCCAGCCCGATCGTTAGCAACTCCTCTGTCTGTCCAACTGTCCTTCTCTCTCTTTGGGTTCTATCCTATCGTTTACTCCCTACCCGATCCACCTCCCTATTTTCTGCATATGGTGGTTTTCCCAGTCACCATCAGTTCTGAGGAAGGGTCACCAGACCCGAAACGTTAACTCTGTTTTCTCCTCCACAGAAGCTGCCAGACCTGCTGAGCTTTTCCAGCAACTTTGTTTTTGCAACTGAAAACTAATGTCCATTATTTTCCATTTCCCACTCAGTTGCCAATTACACTCAAAGGGAATTGAAACTGAAAGAACTGTGGATGCTAGAAATCAGAAACAAAACAGAAATTGCTGGAAAGGCTCAGCAAGGCAGGCAGCATTTGTGGAGAGAAATCAGAGTCAACGTTAATGAAATCTGTTGCAATCCCATAGCTGAACAGTGTATGTGAACCCTTCTACCCTCAACCTGAAGATATTTGTAACACCTCACAGTGTTATGCAGAGGAGGTCACTGCAGCTTCTTATTCAAAGAACTAATTCTTTTTAATTCTCTCTTGGCAGAACCAGCAAGGAGAATGAGCACACAATTTTGTTGAGAGTGTAATTGACTTAAAATGCTGCTAAGTCAAAGATCCTTATAATTGGGGACATGCTGGCAGATACTATAACAGCAGTTAAAAATAAATTAACAGAAGATCAACATTTTAATTCAATGAACAAGGCAGATTTCTGATTAATTTGAGGACGGTCCCGATAGAGCTGGTGAGTGCATTTGACATTGATCATTCCTAGGGAAGAAGTGGCTTGGTAGGAGTAAGGCTGGGAAGGAATACAGTGAGCCACTGATTGCATGTGCATTGCTTTGTGGTCCTCTATGTCAACTTTATCATATATTGGAACTGAAAGAGACTCCAGACCCTCAATGTCAGCAGTTGTGTGAGCACAGACAACAAAACATATAGGTCAAGACCTGGAATTCAGACAGGAGTTATACTGTCCCTACTCTGTCACAGTTCACTACTTCAACTGCATTTTGCGCCACCATCGAAGAGTGTCTTTGGGTGACAAAGTCTACCCACTGATGCTACAGTTCATGACATCACTGTACAACTCATGCACATGTGCACAACATACAGATGATGAAAACCACATTGTCACACAAAGTGAGACAACAAAGACTCCTGCTGAAATAACAGACTGAATTATATCAGACTCTGGATTCCAGCAATCACTCCCACTAAAATGGTTAAGGGGAGGCTGCTGAGGGGAACACCAACTGTCCTGTAGCCATTTGATCAATAATAAACCGGAAGCAGGACTTCAAAGCATGTCTCTGATTGGCCAGCAGCTCTCCTAGCCTTTGAGACAGAGGCATGTGGGACTGGATTGATTTGGGCCAGTGATTGGGTGTCAAGCTAGCAGGTTCCAACACAAAGGCAAGTGGAAGTGGAGAGCGGGTGGGTGGGGAGGGTGGTGTGTGAGGATTGAGAGACCATTTCGAGTACGGGGCACAATGCTGTGCCAACATGGATAGGAAAGTCACTTTGGAAACTCTTCCTGGCTAGCTGCTTCCTGGTGTTCTGCTACATGCTGAAAAAACTTGTCACCTAGGGGACAGCCATTGTCATCAGTTATACAATGACGAATGGAGCAGCAGGAGCATGCGGCTGAAGGAAGAAAAGGAAGAGATAAGGTAAGCTAGAGAACTCTTCTCTAGATGGATGAATCTGTCAGGAGCAACCTGAGTGTGATGCCAGCCAAAGCAATTACAATTCCTCATTCTCCAATAATACCCTGCCTTACCTTCCATCTATTATTGAACATCACAGCATAGCCCTGATGACACGGTTAAAATAAAAAGCAGCCACAATAACTAACCAATGGATGATTGCATTGGCTAGGATATGGTACTTGAAGGTACATTTAATGACTACAAATCCTTGTGTGAGGTCATTGACCAGCTTGCAACATTGCGTTCCTGTTGTCGGGGCTTGACTCTTGGCATTTACTACCACAGCAATATTATCCCATTCCCTTTTAAATGCATCTTGGAGGGCCTCTTGCAGATACAGGGGCATTTCTACTCCTTCCTACTTGTTCCACCAAATACCTTGTGTAGAACATTCAAAAACCTTGGAACAAAACGTCTCCCACGTTATGCCATTCCTCACTTCTTCCTTGGTCAACTCATTGC
This sequence comes from Ginglymostoma cirratum, assembly GCA_024137785.1. Classification (NCBI taxonomy): domain Eukaryota; kingdom Metazoa; phylum Chordata; class Chondrichthyes; order Orectolobiformes; family Ginglymostomatidae; genus Ginglymostoma; species Ginglymostoma cirratum. The sequence continues at coordinate 15,170,063 of JAHRHZ010000088.1, read as the reverse complement.
ATAACTCAATAGCACCTGCTTTAACTACAATGTGCTTCCCATCTGAATGCAGGCGAGTGGGCAAGAAGTTTTGATTTCATGCCCCCTGTTGATGTGTGCAGCTTATGAACAGTGTGGTTAGTTATTTCTGCTCACAGATATCAGAATAAAGAGAAGGCAGCGCAAAGTTGGTGCGCTGCTTGCACATCAATCAAGGCCACAAATTAATCAAGCATTGACCATTTTCTAGAGCTATCCTATTCATCCTCCAAAATGTACAATGTGATTTTTAGCTGAACTGATTAAATAATTCCTGAAAACAACCCTAGAATTCTTTTCTTCTTAAGATTAAAAAAACTCTATAGTTATCTCCTTATTAAGATTGTGGGCTCTGCAATGTAATATTTAGTATTAAAAACAATTCCTATGTTTCAGGGTTCAACACTGTTTTCATCAGCACTATTAGTTACCATGGGACTAAAGATTACAGTATCAACTAAATCAAAATTATTTTATTGATATCATTCATGCTGGGCTGTAACTGTGAACATCTGCATGAATCACAATCAAATGCAAAATTCTTTCAAGTATACCAATGGGACAGAAATATATGTTTAAGCAATTATCTATATTTAATTAGTTCTGTTATAGCAGGAATTGCTATGGCCTAGTTTTTACAACGATGAATGTCTTTGGTTAGTAAACATTCTTCAATCCTTCCAGCACTCCGAGAGTACCTCCCTACAATTACAAAGTGTCAAACACCCGAGAGACAAGAAAAGATGGCTGATATCTGAATGGTACTTTACCTCATAGAGGGTAATTATTCCATTAGTTTCATTTGGTGGTTTCCACTGCAGATATATCTTCTCCTCAAATGGACCTCCTTGAATTGATTCCAAGGGCACCAGGTCAGGCACTGTTGGGAAGAAATTTAATAATAAAGGGTAAGAGAATCAGCAGAGTTTACAAAATAAAAAGCTTCAGTCAACATGGCAATGACTACTAAGGATTTGAAATCATTTCCAGTTATAATTGTCTCTAAAATGTATTCATACTCATTTATGGCCGATCCCTTTGGATCTCTCCGAGGTGTCCATTCTTCAAGTTATTTTGCATAGCTTATTGAATACCTCAGTAAATGTCAATGTATGAATCTTAAATAGGCAATCAGCAATGTGATGAGAAAACACAAATAGCTGCTGTAAGTAATAAAAAGTTGCAAAATGATCTGCTTTGCAGCTGTCAAACACAAGAGCACAAAGTGTCAAGGAACTAAAATCCATTTGAAGCATTCCGTCTATCAACTCTCTGATTTAGCGTCTGTGAGCAGTTTCACTCATCAATAGAATCATGGATATGATACGATGCAGAAAGAGGCCATTCAGTCCATTGTGTCTGCACTGACTCTCCAAATGAGTATTGTGAATTAGTGCTATTCTTCTGCCTACTATCCATAACCCTGCATACAGTTTCAATAGAAACGATCACCTAAGGCCCTTTTGAATGTCAGCTTCAAGGCAATGCATTCCAGACTGAAATCACTCGTTGTGTTAAAAGGTTTTTTTCTCACATCATATTTGCTTCATCAAGCCTCTCGTTCTCGATCCTTTATGAATGTGAACAGTTTCTCCCTATCTATTTTGTAGAGAAACCTCATGATTTTGAAAACTAGCAAATCTCCTCTGATCCTCCTCCCTCTCCACCACCCCCAACAAGGAAAACAAGCCCAACTTCTGCGACTTATCTTCGTAGCTGAAGTATCTCATCCGTGGAACCATTCCGGTTATCTTCCTCTGCACTCTCTCCAATAAAAATTCACAACTTTCCTGAAGTGTGGCACCCAGAACTGGACATAATACTCCAGCTGAGGTTTAACTAGAATCTTATAAAGTTCAGCATTAACTCCTTGTTCTTGTACTATATGCCTCCATTAATAAAGCCTATGACACTGTGTGCTTTATTTACCATGGTCTCCAACTATCCTGCAACCTTTAATGACGTATGTACTATACACTCAGGTCTCTTGGGTTCCGTACACGCTTTAGAGTCTTTTTTTATTTTATACTGTTTTCCATGTTCTTTGTACCAAAACTGAGGGCATAAAACCTTTTAACCGATATAACTGCATCTCTTAAAGCCTATCATCTAAACACTGTTTCTTCAATTGGGAACTATATCTGGGCTTGTAGGGGTGGGGGACAGAATTTAACTGCCAGCAGATTCTGGGGTAACAAACCCTTGGTTTCAGTTAGTTCCCTGTATCAAGCATCATGATAAACATGAAGCGAAAGCAAACCTAACTGGGCATCATTATCATGTTGCTGGTCCATTTCCTTACTAGGCACATGGACAAATGGAAAATCTAACATAATCTCCCGTTGCCTTTTTATCTTGGTATTCAGCTGGGTAAGAAAACCATGGCAACATCCCTGTTCAGTCCAGCTGAAGTTAATATGATGTCCTGATGCTAATAACATTGGTAAATTTGGCCCCTGAGCATCCTGAAATATAGGCACTAGTAAAATCTGGTTAGCTTTCCCCCATTTAAATAACTCATTACTTTTTAACCAGCCATTTTCCATGTTTTCATTGTGTGCTTTTAGAATCCCCAATGTGTTTTCACTGCTTTGTTTACCACATATTTCATTACTTTCTGTCCATGAGCAGCAGCTAAACCATAATATACTTCTACGTGATTTCACTGTATCTCCAACATCAGAATAGATATGTAAAGTTTGCTAACACGTTCAGTTCAGTTTTAAAATATGCACTTGTTGGGAGGAGCCTTCAGACTGTGATATTTTCATGTAATTTATTCAAATATTTGATAATGAATTTGACATTACACCAACTATTATTAAATTATTCATGGCATTTATGCCGCACAAGAGAAAAAGTGTAATTAAAAGGGTGGTGGCTATAAACCAAAGATAGCTTGCAAATAAGAAATGACCCACTTTAGGGCAAGCAGTCAGCAAGACTTACTGACACTAGCAAGATTATTGGCAAAGAAAGAGCATTAATTTGTTCAGTAGTATGGCAAGACACAAACATAGGTTATTGTAAACCTGCAAATAATCAAACAGGCACAAGCCTAGATTTTAATTTACTATATCAATCATTCTCAGCCACATTTTCTTTCTCATTATGATTGACAATTGAGATTATGCATCCAGTGCTGGAGACCTAGACAGGACAGTGATGCTGGGAATATGTTCATTCACTTCTACCTCCAGGCAGAAAAGAAGTAGTTTATTGCTGACTGGATTCCCTCTCATCAGTGGAAATGCAAAATGAGAAGGATATAAAAGGGGTGGTCAATTCATTACTGGCTGCTTGTGGTCGACTATGTTGAATTTTGAACATGGCCATAACTGTTATGTTATCCTCATTCCCAGTAGAAGGTGGGGTGGGGGGAGGGGCTAATGCATTTGTCTGTGATGCTGTGCCCATGGTCCATAGGAACATGCAGTAGGACTGTTAGAAATTTAATGACCTTCTGTGCTCCACAAGGCTAAGTGCTACCACCCTCTCTCTGCTATCTCACACTCACTCTAATTCCACCTCCCAGCAAAGTTCATGGTCTACCACTCTCAATATTGTCTACAGTATCTTTCCTCAATGGCTCTCACCTGCCCCATTTCCCCAAAATACTAATCCTTATTGCCCTCTGAACTTGCCATTCACTCACTTGAGACATTTCACCACATTTCCTGACTGAGGACGGACCATCATCCATGTTGACAAAACTAAGGTGTATTCCATTTAGAATTGCAGACAAGGCCATTTGATTGAAACAGATGCAGCATGTTCACCACATAAGCTGGTGTCATATGATGTAGGTGTGACATTGATGTAGCACAGTGTTATTCACTAATCATTGTTTACAAATACAGCAAGTTGCCTGGCTTTCTTTCTGCGCTGAAAGGTGAGGCAGTGATGCTGTCAGCAATTCAGTGAGTGAGTGAGCACCAGAACATGTAGAATGCTAACACAAGAACCCTGAAATGCATTCTGTTCCAAACCATGAGCTGGGTGCCTGTCCATGTCCAAAGAGGCTTGGCAGCAGAATTGTAATGGAAGATATTGGTGACTTTCAAAATTCAATAGTAAAGTGTTGAACTGTATCAGAAGTTAATAAGATGGGCCATGATTATCTGTGATACTGGTGCTTTGCCAATGCTAACTTCCGTGGATGGTTGCTGCCCATGGAATGTGCTCTAAGATGTTTGGGATTACGTTGATGGATGCCCAGAAAAGATGCTGGTGAGTTGCAATGGTCTGGTAATTGCTCTTTCAAGTTGAGAATTAGAGTTTTCTGCCGGTACCTGGGAGAATAGCAACCTGTATATAATTTACAGGAGGTGGTGACATAGTGTAACGTCACAGTTGAATAATCCAGAACCTAGGCTAATGTTCTGGGGCCATGAGTTCAGATCCCCTTGTGGCAAGTGATGATATCTGAATTCAGTAGAAATGTGCAATAGCGCAGGCAATGTTGATTGTTCTAAAAATCTCTTTCATTTATATCTTTAGGGAAGGAAATCTGCTATCCTCTCTCAGTCTGACCTACATATGACTCAAACCGACAATATGATTGATGTTTAACTGCTCTCTAGGAAATTAGGATCGGATAATAAATGAGGTGCCCACATCCCATGAGTGAACAAAAATGCTTCATATGAAATTAGGTAATAATAAGATATTTAAGCATGCAAACAGTGTCGTCGAAACTTACTAGTGAGATTCTCACATAGCTGTTGAAATCTTAAGGGACAATCAAACTTCTTTTCTTGACAACAAGAATCTCTTTTTTTATTCTTGCTGCATTCTCTCAACTTTCTCGCCATTGCCCATATCATTCAGATGTTGTAAAAATTCCATTCCAAATCGTGGCAATACAGCTTCATTCTGCTCTTTGTTAGCTGTCATCGCGAATGCATGTGTATGATTCATTCTACACGTATGGGTTGTAGCCTATCTACATGTAGATAGATCTGTGTAATTTTCCCTTCTGTGCACTCATCACCCAAACTTATGTGCATAACATACATCTTTGGAAAAAAGGTAAAAAATGGTACAAGAGCATGACCAATGAACATGCAGACCAAATCCCAACTTGAATCAGGACAAAGTATACAAGCTCAAAAATTTAGAACAGATAAATGGGTTCATGGGACGATATATGTTGCTGTGTCCAGCGAACGTAATATGTCATGGTAATGAACAATGGTCAAGTCCTGTGAAGACCTGCAGACCAAATTACATACCATTAACCACTCATCATACATGATGAGGACTCCAATACTGAAGGTGTCATGCCAGAAATAACTTACTTTTGACAAATGACACATATCCATCCAAGACAACAGCTACCACCATGCAGAGTGAAGCTACACTGCTGGATCATGATAACTGTCTGGTCATGTGTCACACACAGTATTACCTGAATGTATAGATACAATGACATATATGCATCCTTATACAAGTTATCAAGGATTCCCATTCTTTAAAGAGAAAAGGGAGACGTAGATTGTAGTGATTGGAATGAGGGCCAGGTGGATCTCATTGACTACAAGATCCTTGATTAAGATTGTTAACCTGGGCCAATCAGGGAGTCCTAGCTGACAGACTCTGAGCTGGTTGTTCAAAGCCCATGTACTGTGCACATGGAAACAAAGGGTGACTTGGTGACATGATACTGGCCTCTGTGCAGTTATTTCATATATTATGGTTAGATTCCAGACTGGACAGACCTATATATTTCAGTTAGTTACCACTTTTTCTTCTCTCTCTCTACATAATGGAGTCAACATAGTCAGTTGGTCATATATGTCGAATGTACAGTCATGTAATTAAGCATGAAACCGAGACTGTGTAAGTCTGTGGTATTGTAGTCCTATAAATAGCCAGTGGTATTAATAAATTTCAAGATATCTTACTCAAGAAGAACCTGATTATTTATGGTACATGTTGTAAGGACTGAAATATACAGCATGCATAAAATGGCCTCAGCATCAACTTCAATGTTGTGAGTTTAGCAAGATCATAATCATTGAATTATATTGAATTACACCCTTACTGGATGAGAGAGAATTTTTGAATATTTTAATTAATTCACAGATGTGAATTGACCCAGCATTTATTTCTTGTCCCTAGTTGCCCTTTGGAAGCTAGTAGTAAGCTGCTTTCTTGAAATGCAGCAGTCCATTTGGTGCAGGTACATGTATAATGTAGTTAGGGAGGACATGCCAGTATTTTGACCCAGTGACACTGGACGAATGGCAATATATTTTCAAGCCTGGATAGTGAGTGGCTTGGTGGGGAGTTTGCAGGTGTTGGTGTTCCCATGTATCTGCTGCCATTGTCCTTCTATATGGTGGTGGTTTTGGGTTTGGAAGTGGCTGGTTAAGGAATCTTCATGAATTTCTGCAGTGCAGGATGTTAATAGTCAAGATTCAGTGTTTGTGATGCCTTTGAATGCCGAGGAAAATGGTTAGAATCTCTCTTGTTGGAAATGGCGAGAATCGCTCTTGTTGGAAATGGCGAGAATTGCTTTTGTTGGAAATGGTAATTGCCTGGCACTTGTGTGACACAAATGCTATGTGTCACTTGTCAGCCTAAGCCTGATATGTTCAGGTCTTGCTGCAATTGGGCATGGATTGTTTCAGTATCTGAGGAGGCAAAAAGGTGCTGAACATCGTGCAGTCATCAATGAACATCCCTTCCTCTGACCTTAGGATGTAGGGATGGTTGTTGAAGAAGATAGTTGGGTCAGTGGTATTAGCATAAGGAACTCCTGCAGAGACATCCTGGGGCTAAGAATATATACCTCCTACCATTGCAGCCATTTTGCTTTGTGCCAGAAAGGCTCCAACCAGCAGAGATTTCTTTCCCAATGAATTCAGTTTTGCTAAAGCACTTTGATGCCATACTTAGTTAAATATTGCCTTGGTGTCAAGGGCAGTCACTTTTACCTCAGCTTAAACAATATGTTGGTGACCTTTGTGCCATATGTATGGTGTGTTTTTGTGAAGAATATCCCAAAGAGGAGATACCTTGGTTACACAAACTGATAAAAAGTCGAAGAAACTGAAACACCTTTGTACGTCACATTTATCTTGCAGTTTAGGCATCATTAGTACATCTTATATTTTGTTCAGAACAGGTCTAATACTGACCGTTGAACAGACTGAACAAAAGAAGTTGATTTGGCTCATGTAGATTTGACATTTGTTACTGCTGAAATAAGTCTACGTTTCATTATCACTGCCATGAACTAATGAATGTTTGTGTCATGCTCATGTTTAGTTCTTCCCAGAACTGCAATGTATTCTGCAATACAATGTCAACTTGGTAGATTCTCGAGTTCTGTCGGATTCATATTCTAACATTGGGAAACTATTCGGGGAGACCATTGCAGCCTACTCCCAGCAATGAGATATACAAAATCTGTTCTGTCTCTGAGCTACGCTTCAACAACTCGAACAGCAAAGAACTTAATCAGTAGCAGAAATCACCTGGAAAATAAATACTGGAGATTTTTGTTTACAACAGGTTCTGCCTTAGAGCTCTGAGCCACAACTGCCAATCACTTGATATGAATGCTGGTACATTGGTATACCAGCTTCCCCAGGAAGTTGAGTCTCAACTGTGGTGAAGGAGTAGGAACTCTCAGCTTAGTGAAACATGCTGGCTCACCCTTTCATTATCCCTGGCTCATGTAACAGCAAAATGGAAGTCCTGTCTTGTGAGATCAATGCAGAACCTCCCAGTAAGAGCAGCATCTCCATGATTCTGCTTGTCTCCACCAGAATTATCATTTTGGCTGGAGATTAGTGGAACCACTAGTTTTCTGCCCCCCCTATCCCTTCTAGAGGAGATTCAGGGCCAGTGTCATCAACATCAGATGCCAAAATGTATCATTAACTCTTGAAAGACTGAAAGCTGGACAAAAGTTTCAAGATTGCCTGGGGAAGTCAGCCAGTCTCTGTTAGTTTGTTAATAATGTCACACCGTATAAAACTAACTGAAAATTAAGATCAAAAACATCAAAATATGACTCATGTTTTCCTGGTCAGCTCTGACCCATCAGTTCTTGCTTAGCTCACCTTCTATTTCATTGCTTCAATTTTACCTAAGGCTCAATAACATACACATTTAATGTTTCCTGTAACTTTTATTTTTGCTTTCTATCGTTAAACATCAAATATACCTATTCATCTCTGCCTCTTCTAAACTTTTGTTTCTTTTGAAAACCAGGCTGCACAGTTAATTATTTTGCTAATTGAGGCTCAAGATAATGTTATGTGACTTAGTGTAATCAGGGAAGCAATCAACTGGCATGTCTGTTTTTTTTATCTAATGCCACATTCAATGCCAATACACCAATTATAACACCAGGCAAAGCAGGCATGTCAAAAATTAGATATCTTGTAGTGTTGAAAGGAGTAATAGATATACTGTCAATCTTTGATGAAATACCGATGACATGGCAAACACATCTACTCTACACCTATTTTTTTTCTGTGGTTGTACACTTCCACATTTATTTTTAATGGGTATAGGTCTGATATGCTATGGAATACTTCTCTGCAATCCTGAAAATAACTAATATTTTACTTTTCAATTATTCACCAAGTAACATTCATCTCCAGTTGCATCACATACATTATTTTCTTCTATAATTTACCAGTTATTTCAGTTTTGATTTTTGTTTACGTATCAATGGTCGGCAAATAAAATAGGAACATTTTCAATAGAATGTTGTATTTTATAATTTACCAGTTTAGTTACTTCCATATATTGAAATTACTTTCAATTTAGCAGCTTTAGAAAAAAATAGATTAGCATTTAAAATAACTAACCCCTTTACTTTATTTACATGCAATTTTCCCTTTCAAAACTATTTATAGGTGGACGTGTTTTGTATTATGAGGGTCATCATCAAAATTACAGATTCTATCTTAAGATTTATGCTTGGATTGCATCTCATACATAACAAGCATGTATAACAAGGACGCTTCCTATTCTGAAAATTAGAATAAAGGCTCTGTGGAGAAAATATTTGTTCAGCAACTATGATCCTCATGTCTCCACCCAAGAGCCTGATCATACTGGTTGAAATTGCCTCAGCTTCTAACAGCCAAATGACTAGTAAAAAGAACAATTGTTCATGGAATTACTAATATGTGAGCATTTTCTTTGGAATGAAATCCATCACTGACATGATTCATTTGAAAATGTACATGCATGTTAGTCAGAAGGACCAGGGCAGCAGATACATGGGGACACCATCACCTGCAAACTCCACTTCAAGCTGCACACCATCCTGACTTGGAACTCTATTCCTGTTCCTTCACTGAATTCTTGGAACTCTGTTCTGAACAGCACAGTGGGTGTATCCACGCACAAAGGGCTTCAGCGTTTCGAGAAATAAAATGTACATGTAGACATAATTTTAAAAAAAAGAAAAAAATCTATTGTCAGAATGTGTTTACCTAAACAGCAATATCATGGCACTTTTACTGGTTTAAAATTATTTAAATAAGATTAGTCCTATTTGAAACAATGATTTATACTCTCTGCTGAAACACAGCATGTAAATTAGGTTGATTAGCAGAATAGGAAACATTGCTTCAATTGTATGAATATTTCTATTTAAAATTAAAGTTATCTATCTTAGGATATTAATGTCACTTTCCCCTTTAAACTGTTTTTTCAGTAGATTGGTTATGCACTCAGGTTGTTGCAGACCAACATTTATACTGTTACTAGACCATAGCTGGCAATTGTTAAAAATCATTTTCAACAGAAAACTAGTTATTTGTCAGTAAACTTTTCATAGAATTGAAATTTCAGGGAATGTAAAGATGCAAAATAATTATAAGTGTATGAGTAAAATCAGGTTCAACTGTAACACAAGGCACAAAAATATAAACATATGAACATGGTTAAGCCATGTAATGTTCCATCAGATCCCAGTTGATCTAGGACCTAACTCCATATGCTCAATTTTCCCTATATCCTTTAACACCTCTGGTTTACAAAAATCTGAATTTTAAAATTAACATGTGACCGAGCAATGATTGCCATTTGTGGAAGAGAATGCCAAGCTTTTAACGCCCATTGTGTATAGAAATATTTACCAATGTCACTCCTTTAAGTAATGGCTCTTTTTTTAAGGGAAAAAAGAATATGCCTCTTTGTTCTCGACTCCCAAACCAGCACTATTTTTCTCTTTCTAGCCTATCTTATCATCTTGAAAATATCTTGGTAAAATCATCCGTTATCTTTCTGAATTTCAGATTATACGCACTCTAACTCCTGTATAGTTTCTCATTATAAATTAACCCCTAGGATCCAGGTATCATTAAAGTAAATGTCACCTCATTCCCTCAAAAGCCATTGTATCTTTCCAAAGGTATGGTGCCTGAAATTGCTCACAGTCACTTTCGGGATGCATGATTAGCATGTCAAAACCATTCAAACTCTCTTTGATCAGCTGTGAATTTACAAGACATTCAGTCATCCTAATTTAAATATAGATACCAGTAATTTGCATGCAGCAGACGTTAAGATTGTTAATAGTATTAATTGTGTTTAGTTCTATGCAGGTGCTAGGTAATAAGTGGAAATTCACTTGTGTTCCTAGTTGGAACAGAGATATAAATTGAGAGATAGGTTTAAGAGATGCATGTTTATAATGTACAATAGCAAAATCTTCTTTGTGTGAGTACGTTTAAACTATAAGTGAATAGATTGTCTTATGTGGGTTCGCTCATGAATGTAATATAAAGGATATCACTATAAACAAAAGCCTATGATACAATGTAAAGAATAGTTCCAATTCTACCCTTTGTCACCAGGCTTTCTGAGCTGAATGGCCTATAATTTGCTGATTTCCATCTCTTAAGTGAGAGAATTCTTAAAGTTAGGACATTGGCAATGTCCTTACCAACTTTCTTTGAAAAACTAAGATGAAAACAATCTGGTCATTGAAATTTGTCACTCTTAGTGCTATTATTTTCATCTTTGGTATTATTTTGCTTACATCCACCCTCAGGCGATTGTGTAGGATTTGCACATTCTCTCCATGTCTGCGTGGGTTTCCTCCAGGTGCTCCAGTTTCCTCCCACAGTCCAAAGGTGTGCAGGCTAGGTGGATTGGCCATGCTAAATTGCCCATAGTGTTCAGGGATGTGTAGAGTAGGTAGGTCATAGGGGGATGGGTCTGGGTGGGATGCTATGAGGTTTGGTGTGGACTTGTTGGGCTGAAGGGCCTGTTTCCACACTGTAGGGATTCTATGATTAGTTTTAGTGAGGCCCTGTTCTTGACTCAATGTTAGTTTCTGCAGGCTGCTTTGCAGGCTGATGCCTCTGTATGCTGCAAATGCTGAAACAAAATAATTATTCAATAAGTTTGCCATTTCCTTATTTTCATTGATAATATCACTTTTATCAGCTTTAAAGGGGCTAAAAGTGCACTTGCCTAACTATTTTCCCTAATTGGAAAATTAATTGCTTTGATTTGAATATCTTTTAAGACATTATGTTTTGACTTTCCGTTCGAAGCTCTTGCTCTTTCTGGGAGCATAAATGCTTATATTCAGTGCCTCATCATTACTTTCTTATTTGTGGACTACTTACTAATTTGTCCTGAACCTTTTCAAATCATGTATTTGATTTCATGTGCTACTCCACAGTCTTGCTAGTGCAAAAAAAAACCATAAGCTGAACTTTACAATCAGAAATTGACACTTTACCTTGACCCACCTGCCACACCCACTTCACCCTCACCAGCAGCATCTACCCCTTCCAGTCCCTTCAGAATCTTACATTTTTTAATGAGTTCACTTTTCATTCTTCTAAACAGCAGGGAATATAGCCACAATTTGGATTTCCTGTTTGCAGCTGCCTCATAACCCTCTGGCTGAGACTCACAATTGGACTCAGAGCCACCCTTTGCATGTTGAATTGGTGCCTTCTTGCTGGAGAATCAGTAATTGGTCATTGAGTGCTTGACTCAATGAGGAGAGAGCTGAATTCTGTTCCACCTCCCTCATCCTTCCAAAAGTCTTAATCCAGACCAAGTAGTAAACTGAATCAACCAGGGTATTTAATACTTTTAAAATTTCTGCTGAATTTGATCAGGTTCAAGTACAACATGACACATATTTTGGGAGACTAATATCTTATCTCCACTGCACATGGGGTTACATTATATCCACAAACTAATTCTTATTATCAAGCATAAAAAACTGTCAAACACAAAACCTGGAAAACTCACAGGTTCAAATTGAGGCAATTGCAAAATAGTTGGAAATCGCTGCATCAGAAGTGCATCATGATTTTCCATCATAGAGTATATTCAAGGTTTAGATGGACAGCTTTTTGGCCTCCCAGAAAATGAAGGGAAATAGGACAGGAGGGAGAGTGGAGTACAGACAGTAGCTCAGCCACAACTGTAATGAATGTTGGGACAAGTTTGAGGGACCACATGGTGTACGCCTGCTCTAATTCCTTCTGATAAGAAATGAACAAGGATACAGCAGAGGATTGAAAGCTAATCATTAGTACACAAATTCAAAGCACAGAGTGCAAGATAAAAGCACAGCTTATGCGCTGAATATTGCAGTTGGTATTGGGAACAGTCATTCTCAATCACACTCAATAAATCTTTCATTTCAATGTATGCATTACTCATTTGCTCTGTACTTCCAATTCTGCATGACCCACTCTATTAATTTACAGCATTTCAACATCCAGTGTTGTGCGTGCAGCCTTCGAAAACTTCTAAATGTAAATTTCAGCACTTCCCTTACTGCTACAAAGATACTATTTTTTTCTGCTATAAACTTCAGAATTATAATTCTGATCTGCGTCAGTCAATATCCTGTGACTTTAACTCACCTCAGTAATCTCTCATTATTTGTCATCTTTATGAATATTAAACTGTGACCTTTTCCATTCCTCAAACAAAAATTTCTGCTCTTTCTAAAACAGACCTGACTTTTGGTCTTTGTAAAAGCCTAAAGGATTTCACTTATACTGCCAACTTCCTGAACCTATATCCATCAAAATGTCAAGAACAGAAATGTGGCTGTGGGTTTTTTTTAATATATTTTTTCACATTCACTGAAACCTTTCAAATTGACATTGTTCTAATGAATTTTGGAAAATGTTAGAAAGGGTCTTTAAAAGTTACTTTGATTCAGTTTTATAAAATAATTGACCCAGGCCTTTGAAACTGATTATCTGTTATTAATTGAACATGGGGAACACTATAAAGCCATCTCAAAGTAAACCGGACAAGGTGTATTTTGTTTTATTCAGCAGCTCTCTCTTTCAAAATGCTACATTCAGGTTTTTTTTCATTTTTATGTCAGTACCTTAATGCAACAGCTATTAAGTCAAATAGTAGTACATAAAATATTTGATGATCTCTGGCAGAATTGGTCATAGCAGTCTAGGATCTTCAAATCATAGCTTTTTAAATGTCCTGTCTTGTTAAGAGCACTATGTTGGTATTCACTTGTAGAATTTTTCACACAATATATATTTGGAGGTTAGAGGGCATTTACTCAGAAAGTTCCTGCAGATTAGCTACAGGAGATAAATCACTGGCTTGTATTCTCCAAAAGGAATTGCTAAGGTTACAAAATTCTGCAGAACTGACTGGTCTTCTTTGTCTTTTTGACTGTCTGAAGGATGACAAATATTTAATAATGCTTGACATCACACATATTACACACATAACACATAACAGGTATGTATAAAAGCAAAAAAAAACTCCAATGCAGAAACATTTATGAAATCATAGTATGATCAGACAGATTGCTCATGGTCATATAAAAGGCAAACCATGTTTAACTAATTTATTAGTGTTTGTTGAATAGATGGAGACATGCTAGCATATGTTGTCTACTTAAGAGTTCCAAAAAGCATTCAATAAGGTACCAAATGAAAGGTTAATATGCAATTAACTAATTAATTACTTAATTAAATTATTTGGTTAATTGGTTCTGAGTAACTTTATCAATACAATATGGTGAAAATAATGCATTTTGAATTTCATACCTTCAAATAACTTTAACTATTAAGCTTTGTTCCTACCATGTCCAAATCATGCAAGCTATAAATAGTTGCACGTTCAGTTCCCATTGCATTGTGACAGACATCATACACATGCTTCTTCCCAACAGTGCCACTGTGTGCACCATGACCATTATCCACCTTCACCCTTCGTCCATAAACTCAGCAGCAACGGGACAAGAGCCTCACCACATCATCATGCTGGCTCTTGGTCAATGCAGACACCACCTCAACCCTTCAGCAGCTCAAGGACACCTATAAGGGGAGGCAATGGCCTAGTGGCATTATCACTGGACTGTTAATCTAGAAACCCAGATAATGGTGGGTGAGCTGGGTTCGAATTCCGCCATGGCAGATTAAGGGTTGAATGATGACCACAAACCTATTACCAATTACTGGAAAAATCCATGTGGTTCACTAATATCCTTCAGGGAAGGAGACTGCCAACTTTACCTGGTCTGGCCTAGATGTGACTCCAGACCCACAATAATGTGGTATCAGAGATAATAGGTACTGCAGATGCTGGAGAATCCGAGATAATAAGATGTGGAGCTGGATGAACACAGCAGGCCGAGCAGCATCATAGGAGCAGGAAAGCTTGACATTTCCGGCCTAGACCCTTCATCAGAAATGGGGGAGGGGAAGAGGGTTCTGAAATAAATAGGGAGAGAGGGGGAGGCGGATAGAAGATGGATAGAGGAGAGGATAGGTGGAGAGGAGACAGACAAGTCAAAGAGGCGGGGATGGAGCCAGTAAAGGTGAGTGTAGGTGGGGAGGTAGGGAGGAGATAGGTCAGTCCAGGGAGGACGGACAGGTCGAGGGGGCGGGATGAGGTTAGTAGATAGGAGATGGGGGTGCGGCTTGAGGTGGGAGGAGGGGATAGGTGAGAGGAAGAACAGGTTAGGGAGGCGGGGACGAGCTGGGCTGGTTTTGGGATGCGGTTGGGGGAGGGGAGATTTTGAAGCTTGTAAAATCCTTGTGAACCCTGCAGCCCAATGGTATCAATGTGGATTTTACAAGCTTCAAAATTTCCCCTCCCCCAACCGCATCCCAAAACCAGCCCAGCTCGTCCCCGCCTCCCTAACCTGTTCTTCCTTTCACCTATCCCCTCCTCCCACCTCAAGCCGCACCCCCATCTCCTATCTACTAACCTCATCCCGCACCCTCGACCTGTCCGTCCTCCCTGGACTGACCTATCTCCTCCCTACCTCCCCACCTACACTCACCTTTACTGGCTCCATCCCCGCCTCTTTGACTTGTCTGTCTCCTCTCCACCTATCCTCTCCTCTATCCATCTTCTATCCGCCTCCCCCTCTCTCCCTATTCATTTCAGAACCCTCTTCCCCTCCCCCATTTCTGATGAAGGGCCCGAAACATCAAGCTTTCCTGCTCCTATGATGCTGCTTGGCCTGCTGTGTTCATCCAGCTCCACACCTTGTTATCCCACAATAATGTGGTTGACTCTCAACTGTCATCCAGGATGAGGAATAAAAGCTGACATAGACAGCAATATCCTCATCTTGTGGATGTTAAAAAAAAGCTTCTGCCAGGTGGCTTTGTACACAGAGACACATACATCACATGCATATAGATAAAATGCATCTTGTGCCCCTGAGCCTGCTTTCTTAACACCCACTCACTTTGCATTTACTCTGAGGCTGCCAGCCTCTGTCTTACTTCCACATTGCACTCTTCATGCATGTTCACAGACTTCAGCATGAATTTACCAGCATCTGAGTGGCTTGCACTTTTTTCTTAGCATGCGGGGTCTACCGTGTTCAGATACAGGCTGGTTGCCTCTGTGGCTCACACCACTTTGTAACACACAGGGAGACGCAGCCAGCTTGTCATGGTGGGGAGCACTGAAGAGTTGAGGAGTGGATGCATCACAGTACGGCACAGTGTCATGTCAACATCAGACCTGCAGCTCGTGCCAGTAGTTTTTGTGCCGAACATCCTGAATGTGCATTACTTCTAAAATGGCTATGTCTGAAAGTTAAAGGGGAAGTAATCCTTAACAGGGTAAAGGGAGACTACAGTCAGTAAAAAGATGCTGCCTCTGTCAGTCAACGGACTTGTTCTATTCCAATTCAGGGGTTTGGCCATGGTTAGTCAGGCACATATGATCCTACCAGAGTTCAGGGATCCCTGTCCTTGCACTCCATGGATTGGGTCCTGCTGGTCTAAGGATTGCAGGTAGGTCAGTCAGGGTAATACAATGTCATTTGGCTGGCCCAATTCATGCAATGCAACTAAGGGAGAAAATGTATATGAAGGCAGAGCAGTTAGATGTGACGGACAAGCAGGATAGGTGGCGAGATGTCCCGAGTGAATAAGGAGTGAGTGTTGAGGACAGGAAAGGTTAGTCATTTGAAAGGATAAAGTGGGTGAGAGCCAGTTAGCAGACAAGATATGTGCAATAGTGTGATGTGTAGTCCATGAGCTCTAATGGGAGATGTGTGCAGTGGCAGAGTTAGAGTGAATTATGGCTCTGTGAGTGTGAGGTAGCAGAGAGAAGTGGTGACACTTATCCCTATGGAGTGCCGGGTGCCCCACATCAGTTGGACACAGTACTGACTTAAAATACAATTTGGGTCCAGGATGACTTGGACTGGTAGCACGGCCTCCTGTGCAAGCCACAAAAAGAGCTGCCTTCCTTTCCAGACCCCTGCCCAGGTCAATACTCCAGGCCCCTGTTCACAAACTGGAGAGTGAGTTTTTCTTTCCTGTGGGCCAGATATTCAGTAATAAGGGTCAAGCACCATAGTATGAGGGCCAGGTCCTGCCTCACAACAACTGAAGTGGTGGCAGCTTGACTTTAAATATGGCACTGGTGGCATGAAGGTCCCAGGAGTGGCAAACACATTGCCTCTTTGGCGATCTGATTCCCTGAGAAAGGCACCCAAGATCCCAGTTGTATAATTAATGAGGTGAAAACAGAAATTTGCGTGAGAAAAGTTTCACAGAACCACAGTCAGCCAGGCACCAGGAAACTCAGTTGACAAAATGAACTTTAGCTGCAAACAAGAAAGTTCCACCCCTTGTTACACAGACTATGAAGAGAGTACCAGTGCTGGGTCTCTCTTCTTCAAGATCATAAACTGTTCTGCCCATGTCTCCATATGACATCATCATGTTGGGCAGTGGTTATCACACTCCTCAAAATTAACCCTTTTGGGCCCTTACAGATCCATATACAGTACAGCATAGTTTAGAAGTGTATTCTTTGTTTCCCTGACAACTATTACTTTAATGTGAGACGTAATAGCTGACTACCATTTGAGAACATGCTTTTGGAATTCTTGTTTGCTTCGGTTGTCTTTGAAAATAAAATTCCTTATTTTTAATATTGTTTAAAGAATGCAGTATATTCCTGTCCAATTTTGACTCCTTTTGTGAAGCTATCAAATTTCTCTATGTTTTCTTCCACTGCTCCTAATGTGCTCTGGTAGGGCACCTAAATGACAGTGCCAGAAGCAATTTAATTGTGTAGGGCATTACAGCTGAATATAATGCATTCCTCAACGAGAATCTGCTCGCATCCTTTCTATAGCTCAGCACCTATAGCAAGCTGCCGCAAGAACCCAAGCTGGTTTTTCTGTCATATCCCAGGTGTGTGAGGCTGTCTATGGTGCTGCATTCCCTATTTGGTTGAAATCACTTAACTCAGACAGACTGCGATAGATTCCTTTGACTTTCTTGGTCCATAAAGCTTGGAGTCATTTGGACAGCAAGACTGATGTCATTTGTGTCTTCTGAACTGCCTTTAACTGCAAGTTTTATAACTGGCAAATGAGTACTTGATGGTTTATTAAACGCACAGAGCACCCAGAAATGCTTTTGAAACAAAATAAATTGAAACAAATATGTTTGTGTAATTGTTGTGAATTAATGAAGATTGGTTTCAATGTTGAATTGTTAGGAAGAGCAAACACATAAATAGGATAATCAGTATTAAATACGACACAAATCTGATCCTTTGTAAACATGTTCAAACTGTTATAAAGTGGCACCAAGTCATTTATCATTTTTATTAAATACGATTAAATCTTCCCTGCAATTATACTTTCAGTACAAGACCCGTGAACTCATCATGTTTATGACTGTATTTAAAACTCATTTGCACTGGTCATTAACAACCTCAGTGCCCTTGCAACTCCCCTTGAAGCTAAGACAGCTCTGTTTTATTGTGCTTACATTTCTTATTCAATGCTTTCTCTTATTTGAATTTTGTATGCCCGGAGGTTTAGGATTAAAAAAAGCTGTTTTTGTGCTGTTGCCTTGGCAGTGGCCAAGTCCTAAATGAGAAGCACAAGATTTAATAGTATTGATGTCCTGTGATATGTTATGGGGCTCTGGCACCAACACTGAGTAAAGTGGGATCAGGACCATTGGAAAACTTTACACCTGAACTGTACTGGGACTGGTGTCCTTGCAAACTTCATAGGGAAGTAGAGGAGGTTTTAAATTAAGTAGTGGGACAAGGGCCCAAACTTTGGAGGCTGTGGTGAATAAAAGATTGGGGAAAATACAGAAGAGGATGGAATTAATATGGGAAATGATAAACAGAGAATAATAGGCAGGGATAGAGAAAGCAGATCTTACAGCAATCAGCACATATGATAAGTGATTCCAAAAATATTAAAAGGATCAAAAATTAAGGCATTGTATTTGAATGTATGCAGCATTTGAAACAAAACAGATGAACCAATAATAGAAATTGAGGTAAACAAATACCATCTAGTGGCCATAACTGAGACAAGGCTGCAGAATGACCCAGACTGGCACCTGAATATTGAAGGGCATGTGGCACTTAGGAGAGACAGAAAGCTAGAAAAGGGTGGGAGAGTGGCTTTATTAATTAATGATATTAGCAGAAGAGTAAGAGATGATCTATACTCAGGGAACCAGGAAAGGAATGATAAAGGCAAGAGATCGCTTTTGGGAGTTGTGTGCAGGCTCCTTAACAGTACCCAATGACAGGATAGGCTATCAAGGTAGAAATAAGGGAGATTGTCAAGAGGATACAGCAGTTACCACGGGAGATTTTAAACCACATGCAAACTGGAAAAATCAGACAGGCAAAAGTAGTCAAGAGAAGGAATTCATTGAATGCTTTTGGGACAAATTCTTGGACCTGTGCTGTGGCTATACCAAAACCAGTTTTGATCAATGAGATCAATTAATTACTGATCTCATAGTCAAAGCACTGACCGTAATACGATTCATACAGTGTAAGAGAAAGAAGTGTGGGTCCAAGACTTCTATTTTGAATTTAAATAGGGCACTGATAAGTGCACGAAAGCAGAGCTATCAAAAGTCAACTGGCAATTTAGGTTAAGGTGTGGAGATGCCAGTGTTGGACTGGGATGGAAAAGTTCAGAAGTCATACAGCACCAGGTTATAGTCCAACAGATTTAGTTGAAATCACAAGCTTTTTTAACGCTGCCCCTATGTCGGATGAAGTGACAAAGTGAAATTTAGTTTAAGGGATAGATCAATAGAGATGCAGTGACAAACATTTCAAGAGATATTCCAGAAAGCACAGAATAGATAAATTCCATCAAATAAGAAAATATCTAAGGAATGGACCCACCATCTGTGGTAAACTCAAAAAGTCAAAGACGATATAAGACTCAAAGAAAAGACATATAAAGGTAACTGGCAGTTCAATAGACTGGACAGAATATCACAAACAGCAAAAAATTATTAAAACATAAAGAGGGGACAAATTACAGCACAAAACATAGTTAGCCAAAAACAGACAAACAGGTAAAATAGTACAAGGAGGAATGGACAGGTTGAGAGGAGACATGTTCTTTTTCAGATTTCAGGCATCAAAGGTAAAGGCAGGGGAGTGGTTGAGCAAAGCAGTTGCAGAATGTTGGGGTGACTGGAGGACCAACGGGTCAGCCATTGGAAACTTCAGAATGCATTTGAAGTGAATTGTGGGATTTTCTTTTCCAGGGATGGACACAGCAAGAGGTAGAGTTGGGGTGTGAAAGGCAGATGTGAGCTGTGAGTAAAGCAAAATAGCATGACATGCTGACTGAGTAGGTCTGCCTAAGTCTGCATACTTTCAGTACTGATAAGCTTCCCAACATGGTACCCTCCATCAGCCACACAGGAAGTGCACACACTGTGCAAACATCATAGTGACTGAAGCAGCAATCTTCATGGCCTAAATGTGGCAGAATTCATGAAACTTAGATAAACATAAAATCTAGCCCCATTTCCCCATCTGACATTCAAATTAAGGCTATTTTTAAACTGGAACTTCAACATTACTGTTGATTTTCAGAATTCAGAGGAGAGCAGTGTGTAGTGGCCTGAAGCAGGTGGTCACATGATGCTTCAGTTTAGCACAGCCTTGAGTATAATTCTTGTGCCATACCAGTTTAAAATGGCATTGGGACCTCTTGATTGTACTTTACAATTATCTTTAGATGATTTAAATGCATTGGGTTGAGGATCTAGCCATATAAATTCTCACTAGTTGAGAGGTGAACTCTGTGTAAGTGGACTGCCTGTAAAGGACACACAGACTTAGAAATTAATTAAAAATTTGCAGCATTAGTAAACGAATGATTTATGTATAGCCACTGAAATTTAATAAACAGACGCTCCATCTTTGCTTTCGCTGTTGATATTGGTTAGAAAAGAATGATGAACTCTCCAGGCTTCAATCTCTAATCATTCAATTACAAATATGGATTGTAAGGGTAAGAATTATGAAGTAATTTTTCCAAAGAAATTATTTTATGTCAGACAAGATTATCAGGGTGATTTTTAAAAATATTTTCTTAAGATAAACGTTATTATAAAATACCGAATTTTATATCTATTTCTATTTGAAAAGGAATGAGTTTTATCTTAGATATTTTTTGAGACTTGACAGTAGTGCTGTCTTTATTACAACGTGTGGTAAAACTGTAAATGAATTGATGTATTATTGGGCAGATTTTCTATAAGATTATAAATGTGCTTTTTTTAAAAAAACGATTCCATGAGAAATGTTAACTCGAGAAAATACCCACCAAATGATTTACAATGCTGTGACACTTCACATCCAGAGCAATCCTTCTCCTTCCATACCTAGTCTCAATTGAATGTTAGAAGCATATTAATGGCTATTTGTATACATTTGTCTGTACATATAATAGATATATTTAAAATGTCACTGCACATAGTTACAAGGACAGCTTTATCTTCATGACAAGGAAGATAGCAACTTAAATATTCTTCTGTGTGTTTTTCATTCACACAATATGTGACAAAGATCGAGTCCAGCAGAACAGGGCAATATCATTTGAATATTATTTTCTTCTCATCAATATTCTAACGTTTGAGGATTAGTGTCACTCTCAGCGGTAGTTGTGGCAGGATGCAGAAAAAATATAAATGCACGAGTGTAGTGCACTTGTTCTCCACTTAAATTTGCTGGATTAATAACCATTTTAAAATAACACATGGAGGAACTTTGTAGGCACACACTTAAAATATTTGTGATAAAATTTCATAGAAACTAACCCTGCATAGTCTTCACCAAAGGTATTATATGTAAAGAATGAAGGAAACGGTTGTGAGAGGAAAGTCCAGCATTCAAACAGAGAAGTAGAGAAGTATATTTATTCATCTTCTGTAATGTGGAGAAATAACTATTTCTGAATGTTGAGATTTATGATTATAGATAAGTTCATTTACCCAGAACTTGGACTCCAGACAATATCAGCTCTTTCAGAAATATCTTTTCCTTTTGTACAAGAAAACCATTCCAAAGATGGATCTTAAGTGGCCACTTTATGTTTCAAGTCTGGAATTTCAACGGTTGAAAACTTATTTTTGAGTTGGTTTTCAGCTAATGATAAACAAAGTCACTTTCATGTTCCAGTCAAATCTGGAAGTAAAGCCGACAAAAGATCAGTTATATTCAAAGGGAGGATTGGTATTTATTTTAAAAGCAAGAAAATTGAAGGGTCTGTATAAAAATGTTGGAAACTGGTATTAAAATGACAAACTGCCATGTTCCACAAACTGGTACAATATATTTGATGGACAATACGGCCTGCTCTTACATCTGAACCTTCAATAATTTTCAATGATAATAAACTCACAGTAAAATGCAATATCCTAGCAGCTGTAATAGATAAAGCTTTTGTCTTCATCTTGAAAATATTGTTGAAGATTAAAATTCATGTTACTTCATTAATTGTGGTACTAATGTTATTTCCCAGAGATCCTTCTTTTACACAATATCACATTTCCCCCCCAGCCCATTTTTTTTCCATTTACAGTAAGATAGAAGTGGAGTAAATGATGAATTGAATGGCAAGTAGGCCATCTCCAGCTCCTGATCCTTAGGGTTCTACATTTAAGTTCAATTTTTCTTTAAAAATGGAACCTACTTACAGATATTGGGTGCCAATGGAAAAAGTGCTACTAATTTTTGTTGCAAATGGTACCAGGCATGCAATACTAAAGATCGTTTCTTTCACAGACATCCTGTACATTGTTTATTAGTTCATTAGAGTGTATGCAGAGTAAACTAACTGAGGTGACACTTCTGCAAATCAAGCTACATAAAAACATACAGCATTAGTGTAAACAATCTTACAACACAAACTCTTGCATAATACCACGTCATTATTGGTTGAGTTGTTCAATTCTCCGACAAAGGTTGTGTGAGATGTGTTTCTGTTGTTTATACAAAGTCCAGTCCTATGGGATATGCGCTATGAAGTCTCTCCCTCTCTCACCAGATTGAAGATGAGGAAGCTTCTGTCCCTGGAGCTTATGTCCCTGACTATGTCCTTCTTACATTTCCCTTGTGTTTAGAGAGATGAGTGAAACTTTTCTGTAACATGCCCCTGCTGAAAACCATCAGGAGAAACACAGGACTTGATGCATCCAGCTCCCTGCCTAAGTTTCCAACATTTCTTGGTCTTGCACCTGAATCGAAAACAGTATATCCTTGAAGAGGCATAAACCTTTGCCCTTAAATCACTTAGGTATGACAAGGGAGGTAATGTTAGAGGAAGAGACAAGCACTTACCATCTTCTTCAGTTTGGATAACTATCTCATCACTTTCTTTCTTTCCTTCTGGATTAAGTAGTACGAGCCGGAGTTTCACTGTCGTGTATGGATGTAACCCTCGTAATGTATAATGGGATGATGTCTGCATCAGTTCTTCTGCTGTGTATTCCCGGTAACCAAGCACATACTGATACTGAACAGTCAAGTTGTAGCTATGACAACGAGTGACCGCGTAACCAAATGGCTCCCAATGAATAGTCAACTGTCGTGATCGGACATCCACGACTTCTACATTCTGAGGTCCATGCACTGGATCTTTGGAAAGGAGAAAGAAATATGCATTTAGAACCATGAAAGCCCACATAGCTGGCTTTATATTGTAAAGATAAACTCAGAACTGTACAATAATAAAACAGAAGGCTATTTTCAAATATTGAGTGGTAGTTGAGGAAAAAGTATGGATCCTTGCAGAAATGCTTACATCTACCTTATTCATTAGGAGTCAGGTTTTCAATTCCATTAGAATGTAAAAAAAAGTGTCTGATATTCAACTGGCTATTCAGCTGCTTCAAAAGTCAATTTGATGATCTTCAATATCTGATTTTTTTTCTGGCTTTGACATAAATATTTTGAAAGAACAAGAATTGCCTTTTCACCTCCAATGCCACAGTGGCTTTGCTCTGCTCACTTCCAGACAAAGCAATAGGTTTTACCCATGCCTCTTCTGATATTTTCTGATATTTTCTTTTGCCAAAGGCACAAACAAGTTGCATAGAACAACTGGTCTTTTATTGCACCTTGGTGAGAATGCCTGCATAAATCAAACATGTAACCATTTCATATATACCTTGGACTTTCAGGGCTATAAATCAAATAAACACAAAAACATCCATCATAATGTTTCTAAGTATTGGACAACCCTCAGTTCTTTTTTTGAGAATGAAGCAACTTAAGGTTGCATTTTACATTTCAATAGCTCTCAGAATAGAACAAAGGAGAAATTATAGAGTTAGTAAGGAAAATCCAATCATTTATCAACTTCGCATTTCTTGAAGCCAAAATGATTTACATTCAACTAATTACTTTATCTGAGTGCAGGGGTAGATTGTTTGGTAGATAGCTGCTGGAGGACGGTGGTCACTTACAGACTATGCCAACGCATCCCAATATAAAGGAAGGAACTTGGCTACCTATATCCTGGCAGCAGCCACTCAATCTTGGGGACCTACACCCCCCTCAAACTCATGATTACACAAGATGTGCCTCCAGTCGGGCAAAATATATCAAATTTGGTGGATTGGCAGAACTGGTAAGCTATCAGGAAGGTGGAATCATCAGCACTGTCATCGTCTTGAGGTTAATTGAGGGTATCTATTTCAATCCCAGGAAAGCCTATCAGCCATCATCAGTCTCCAGGTTCACTCAGCAAGTGGGTGATCCTTCTGGATTCAGACTAGGTATATTGGCGCCTTCAGTTCTCAGTACTATTTCCTGTCAAACCTCCATTAAGGATCTCATGTTGTCAGTAGGTGCACCTTATCACCTATGTTGCAAAGTCTTGCCAGTCTGTGCCACGTCCAGTTCCTTGACTTGTTGCTTTATGAAATAATCCATAACATCATCCACAAAATAATGATGCTACGAAGTGAAGCAGTATCTATTTACACCTTCAATTATATTCCTATTGCATAATCTATCCTAAGTATACAAAATCTGCTATGACTAACATTGCACACAATACTCATGCAACAACTTTGCATGTGACATCAGGGCTTACATGTCATTTGGTCCAGATCATCAATGTATAATTATAAAATCCAACAGCTCCTTGAGGTGTATCCTGCTCTCACTGTCAGTATACCCCTGATATTGAGGTGACTAATCTGGTCCTAATTAGGTTGTGGTAGAGGCAGATCTGGGCTAGGACTTGTGCCAATTAAGGAAAAAGCTATGATTAAGAGATTTCATTTTTAATAATTGTTGGGTTTTAAGTCTTCCTATATAAACAAAATTCACTTAAAAAACTTTCACTCTTGTTTTTTTTGTGAATATGTTGAATACAAACATGTTACGGCGTTCAAAGTTAAAATAAATTGTTAAAAGAATCCCATGCATAGCAATAACCTTGGAGTTCAGCACCAAACTAAGAAGCAGAACCTCAAAGATCACCATCTCTGCATTAATGCGTGAGCTAAACGCAATTTGGCTTTGGGAAAATCAGACTAAAGACATGAATGAGTGGCTCAGAGGCCAATGTGGGAGAAGCAGGTTTCAATTTCAGAGGTACTGGCATCAGTACGTGAGAAATGGGATCTGTAACAAGAGCAGGTCTCTACCTGAATCATGCCAACTACCAAAAATGTGCTCAATCAAACAGTATATGTACGGCCAAAAAGAAAGTCAAATGTGAAAAATGATAAACAGACTGTGACAGGAAGAGATAGAGAGTACAAATCTCAGACTCAACCAACAGATAAGATGAGGATTTACAAAAAAAGGATAAAACAAAGTCTCTGTATCTGAATGCAGACAGCATTTGAAATAAAACAGAGGTAGTAAGAATGCAATTAGAAATTAGTAATTGCAGTCTGATAACCATTATAGAAATATGGCAGCAGGATAATATGGATTGGGACCTGAATCTTTAGCAGGACAGGATATTTAGGAATGACAGCATTAGCACAATTGAGAGGAATGACATATGTTCAAGAAACCAAGATATTGAAACAGTTTGGATAGGTATGAGAAATGATAAAAGTAAAAACTCACTTGTGAGAGTGGTGTACATGCACTGTGACAGCATCCACAGAGTAGGGTAGTGAAGAAATAATGAGAGCCTGTCAGAAAGGTATGGCAATAATAACGGGAGATTTTAATCTACATATCAACTGGAAAGTCATTTGGCAAAGGCAGCCAAGACGAATGGTTCATGGAATATTTACAGATAATCTCTTAGAGTGGTACGTTCTGGAACCAACCAGACAGCAGGCTATACTAGGCTCAATACTGTGCAATGAGATAGGATTAATTAATTATTTCATAACGAAGGTCTCCTAGGGTCACAATGATTATTGTACAATTGAATTTTGCATTCAGTTTCAGAGGAAGATTAGTGGGTCTGAATATTTTTAAAAATAAATGAAGGCAATTATGAGGGCATCAAAGTAGATCTGCTTAAAGTGAATTGGCAAATTAGGTCAAACAATAGTTCAAAAGAGATGCAGTGGCAAACATTTAAGGCAATATTTCAGAATTTTTTAAAAAATCATTCTTGGGATGCAGGACTGACCAGGCCAGCATTTATTACCCATCCTTAATTTCCCAAGACAATTAAATGTCAACCACATTACTATGGGCCTGGAGTCACACGTAGGGCCAGACCAGGTAAGGATAACAACTTCTTTCCCAAAAGGATGTTAGTGAACCAGATAAGTTTTTTCTGACAATTGACGACAGTTTCATGGCCATCTTTAGACTCCTAAACCCAGATTTTTACTGATTTCAAATTCTAGCAGGATTTGAAACCAGGCCCCCAAAACATTATCTTGCTCACTGGATTAATTGTCTGGTGATAATACCACGACAGAATAGATACATTTCAATGAGCAAGAAAAATTCCAAGAGACCCACCACTTATGGTTAACTAGAAATGTTAAAGGTAATATCTAACTTAAAGAAAGAGCGTATAACGGTATAAAAAACGGTTGGCAGGGCAGAATATTTTTAAAAGGCAATAAAAAATTGACTGAAACATTAATAGAAAGGGAAAAAATAGAATATGAGAGAAAGGTAGCTAGAAACATAAAAAAAAGAGTTTCTATAAATAACTGAAAAAACAGAGTTAACTGTAGATGATCAGACTAGAAAGCTGATAGTGGAAAGTAAGGAAACAGCAGATAAATTAAGCAGGTATTGTCCATAAATTTTCGCTAGAGAGCTTATAAGTGACATCGCAGAAACTGAAAGAAATCAGGAGATAGACAGGAGAGAAGAACTCAGGAAAATCCAAAGAGGTGGCATTGAGTAAATTGTTACAGCTGTTGTCTGACAATCGCCCACTTCTTGGTGGAATTGATCCTAGGGTATTCAAAGTAATCCCTTGATTTGGTGATGATCCTATTAGTTTAGAAGAGAGTCAATGTTATTCCTTCATTCAAAAGTGAGGGAGACAGAAAGTAGGACATTACAGCTCAATTACCTTAACACCTATCACAGAGAAAGTATTAGAAGCTATTATTAAAAATATTGTAGTAGGGCTCTTGGATAACTTCAAGATAATCAGGCAACATAAGCTAACATAGTTTTATGAAAGGGAAATTGTATTTGGCCAATCTTCAAGGAAGTAACATATGCTGTGAATAAAGGAAGACTGATGGATGTATGTACATTCGGTTTCAGAAGGCATTTGATAAGATGACACATCTAAGGTTATTATAAAAAATGGTGTGGGGGTAACATATTGGCATGGATAGAAGATTGACTGGCTAACGGAATAAATGGGTCTTTTTCATGCAGGTAAGATGTACTGAGCGGTGTGCCACGAGAATCAGTGCTGGGACCCCAGCTGTTAACAGCTTATATCAAAGACTTAGATGAAGGGAAGAAAGGTATGGTTGCCAAGTTTTCTGATAATACAATGACAATGTCAGACAGTAAGTTGTGAAAAGGACACAAGGAGGTTGCAGATGGATATTAATAGGTTATGTGAGTGGGAAATGGGGTATAATGTGAAAAAATGTGAAATTATCCAGTTTTGGGAAGAAGAATAAAAAAAATCTAAATCCTGAGAGATTGCAGAGCTCTGATATGCAGAGGAATCCAGAAGTCCAAGTTTATGAATTACAGAAAGTTAGTGTGCAGCGACAGCAAGTAATTAACAACGTTGATAGAATGTGAGGGGAATTGACTACAAAGTAGAGAGGTCACGTTTCAGTTATACAGGGCACTGGCGAAACTGCATCTTAAGTACTGTGCACTGTCAGGTATTGGTAACATATTTAAGGAGCAATGTATATGCCTTGGAGGCACTTCAGAAATTTTAGTAGAATAATACCAGGAATGGAAGGGTTGCTTCTCAGGAAAGGCTCTATGTTTGTATCCACTAGAATTTAGAAGAAGAAGAGACTTGATTGAAATATATAAAATTCTGAGGGGTCTTGACAGGATAGATCTTGATGTTTCCTCTTGTGGGAGAATCTAGGACAAGGGGGTAGTTGTTTAAAATCAGGGGTCACACGTTTAAAACTGCATATGATTCTTTGGAACTCTATTCATGAAAAGGTGGTGAAAAGGGGTCCTTGAAAATTTGTTAGGCAAGAGGTTGAAAGTTTATCATGGGTAGGTGGGAATGTAGATTTCAGATTATAGTAGATCAGCCACCATATTATTGGATGGTGGAGCAGGTTCAAGGGGTTTAAAGACCCATTTCTGGTTCTGATTCATGTATGCACATGTCCCTTGATAATAATATTTTTATTTAAACTATAAACTAATGTATAGTTTCAAATTGTAAGTTGTTGAGTACAATACAGTATAACTCAGTTCTGAATTATAGTAAGATCAGCACAGCTAGATTCACATTCTTATGACAATGCTTACAGCTTACAGATTTGAAAATATTGTGGTTGCTCAGGAAAATTAGCCCTTTTCAAATTGATATGGACAGAAGTCATAAAACTGAGCTGTTCTTCATCACGTGAATGTGTCGATTGGTGCCAATTTTATGAAGGTGTGACAACTTGATGAAATGGCAGTTGATCTATGCTACAAAGATAATTTCATTCTTAACAATAATCCAATTTCATGAATAATTTATGACTCATACAACTAGCTGCATTTATGATCTTTTTTGCTTATTTTGGTAGCAGCAAAATTGAATTCTCAACACAAACTAACAGGGCCGTATACATCATCTCGTCTTTGGGTGTCTGAATCCTAATCCTCTGGTGTTTGTTCCTGCACTTGATTTCTGACTTGACTAAGACAAATTCTCCCCTTCCAGTACTTAAAACTTAACAAAATTAAATGTTAATACTCAAACTCTGACGTGAAGTTTCTCTGAACACAGCTGAACTTGAACATCTGTTGTAGAAGTTATTGCTCAAGATTCTTCATTCATAGCATAGAAATAATCTTTACAGTGTACTAACACTGAAAGCTGATTTTCATTTAGTATCTCCTCATGACCACATCTTCTGCTGTGAAGGATTCATTGTCTAGTGAACTGAGTAAGACATACATACTACACTGCATGTGGTCATCACTTTATTGACTTCATTCACACCTTCTGAATGGAGAGGCAATGCAAAACGCTCAGGTATTGCAATATACTACAACCCTCTCCGTATAGAAAAAAGTCTTATTTAACCATAAAACACTACATGTACATAAATTGTATCAGAGATAATAGGAACTGCAGATGCTGGAGAATCCGAGATAACAAGGTGTGGAGCTGGATGAACACAGCAGGCCAAGCAGCATCATAGGAGCAGGAAAGCATGACGTTTCGGGCCTAGACCCTTCATCAGAAATGGGGGAGGGGAAGAGGGTTCTGAAATAAATAGGGAGAGAGGGGAAGGCGGAAAGAAGATGGAGAGAGGAGAGGATAGGTGGAGAGGAGACAGACAAGTCAAAGAGGCGGGGATGAAGCCAGTAAAGGTGAGTGTAGGTAGGGGGGTAGGGAGGAGATAGGTCAGTCCAGGGAGGACGGACAGGTCAAGGGGGCGGGATGAGGTTAGTAGGTAGGAGATGGGGGTGCGGCTTGAGGTGGGAGGAGGGGATAGGTGAGAGGAAGAACAGGTTAGGGAGGCAAGGACGAGCTGGGCTGGTTTTGGGATGCGGTTGGGGGAGGGGAGATTTTGAAGCTTGTGAAATTGACATTGATACCATCTTCCGTACCTACACTGGCCCTAAACCCCACCTCTTCCTCCGTTACATTGATGACTGTATCGGCACTGCCTCGTGCTCCTACGAGGAACTCGAACAGTTCATCCACTTCACCAACACCTTCCACCCCAACCTGAAGTTCACCTGGACCATCTCTAACACCTCCCTCACCTTCCTGGACCTCTCTGTCTCCATCTCGGGTAATCACCTAGAAACCGATATCCATTTCAAGACCACCGACTCCCACAGCTACCTAGAATACACCTCCTCCCACGCACCTTCCTGCAAAAATGCCATCCCCTATTCCCAACTCCTTCGCCTCCGCCGCATCTGCTCCCAGGATGAGGCATTCCACTCCCGTACATCTCAGATGTCATCGTTCTACAAGGACCGCAACTTCCCCCCCGCAGTGGTCGAGAACGCCCTCTACCGTGTCTCCCGCATTTCCCGCAACTCATCCCTCACACCCCGTCCCCGCAATAATAACCAAAAAAGAATCCCCCTCGTCCTCACATACCACCCCACCAACCTCTGGATCCAACGCATCATCCTCCGACACTTCCGCCATCTGCAATCCGACCCCACCACCAAAGACATTTTTCCCTCCACACCCTTGTCTGCTTTCCGGAGGGACCACTCCCACTGTGACTCCCTTGTCCGCTCCACACTCCCCTCCAGCCCCACAAAACCCGGCACCTTTCCCTGCAACCGCAGGAAGTGCTACACCTGCCCCCACACCTCCTCCCTCACCCTCATCCCAGACCCCAAGAAGACTTTCCACAGTAAGCAGATGTTCACCTGCACATCTGCCAATGTGGTATACTGCATCCGCTGTACCCGTTGTGGCTTCCTCTATATCGGGGAAACCAAGCGGAGGCTTGGGGACCACTTTGCAGAACACCTGCGCTCGGTTCGCAACAAACAATTGCACGTCCCAGTCGCGAACCATTTCAACTCCCCCTCCCATTCCTCAGACGACATGTCCATCCTGGGCCTCCTGCAGTGCCACAATGATGCCACCCGAAGGCTGCAGGAACAGCAACTCATATTCAGCCTGGGAACCCTGCAGCCCAATGGTATCAATGTGGATTTCACAAGCTTCAAAATCTCCCCTTCCCCGACCACATCCAAAACCAGCCCAGCTCGTCCCCACCTCCCTAACCGGTTCTTCCTCTCACCTATCCCCTCCTTCCACCTCAAGCCGCACCCTCATCTCCTACCTACTAACCTCATCCCACCCCCTTGTCCTGTCCATCCTCCCTGGACTGACCTATCTCCTCCCTACCTCCCCACCTACACTCACCTTTACTGGCTCCATCCCCGCCTCTTCGACTTGTCTGCCTCCTCTCCACCTATCCTCTCCTCTATCCATCCTCTATCCGCCTCCCCCTCTCTCCCTATTTATTTCAGAACCCTCTTCCCCTCCCCCATTTCTGATGAAGGGTCTCGGCCCGAAAAGTCAGCTTTCCTGCTCCTATAATGCTGCTTGGCCTGCTGTGTTCATCCAGCCCCACACCTTGTTATCTAACATGTACATAAATTCCCAGGTTATACAGAACTAAACCAATGATCAGCAATACCCAAACATTTAATAAGTTCTGTTGCTTTTTTTTATTGTAATCATAACCGAATCAAATATATATGACTAAAATTATCAGGGCAATCTTTATGAAAAAAAATTAATGCCAGCATGTGTTAATGAAAGTTTCATAATTTAACAAGAAGTGATGAAAAGAATAATTTATTTCTTCTTCCTGACTCGATGCATTCAATTAAACTGGCTGGCATTTTGCTCTCAGGAAGGGTCACCGGACCTGAAACGTTAACTCTGATTTTTCTTCACAGATGCTGCCAGGCCTGCTGAGCTTTTCCGGCAATGTCTGTTTCTGCGGCATATTCTTCTGTCTGGACATCTCTTTCCATTTCTGTTTGACTGTCTCCTGCTTCTTAACATTCCCTAATACTGTCAAACCTGAACTTTGTATACTGTGCTTCATGGTTTAGGCTGTGACATTGATTATTTTATCGTAATCAAACAGCCTGACTCATTTTTGCTGATAATACCACAGATTCTGAAAAAAAGACTTAGAAAAACATAAGGGAGTAAAGCAATTTGCCATCTAGCCTGCAGATCATAGTATTATGCAGGAACTTCTTACAGATTCTGTTCCAGCAGTATACCTCATTCACAATAACGCACTTCTACTTTTCGATGGACTTCCAGAAATGTGTATGTCTGAAGAGAGGAGAATGTAGTCATCCAAGAGGGCTAAGAATACTGTTGGGATTAATGTCTCAGGTGAGAAAGACTTTTGGATGATGTGGTGGGATGTGGAAGTAAAAAAATTAAATGTTCATGGCCACATGTTCACAGAACTTTGAACATGTATTTAAGAAACTATGTCAGACTGACGTTAAATTTCAAAAAACTGGAACCTAAGGCTCGAAGGTTCCATACGATGTCTCTCTTACCATCTTTAGTATGTACTTATGTTTAATAAAGCCTGTTCATGTTCACTCACAAGAGCGTAAATCTCATTTTGCCATACACAGATTGAATATTGGATAGAATACATCAATCGATCCAATTACTTGTCATTGATACTTATAGGAGGGAACAAAGTCTCGCTGATGAGAAGAAATTGTCTGATGAAAGTATATTTAAACACAGCATGTTATCTACAATAGTGGCCAAGAAAAGTACATTTTTCCATGAAAAACGGCAAGAGGACCCAAACTGGTCTTTGAGTAAGGAGGACCAAATGATAAAAATCAGCCACTAATACAATATTAAACATCATAAGTCAGTAAATTATGCTAATACATTGTTTAAAGATGTCTCTGAAGACTGATTCAGTTCTAGAAACTAAGTTAACTGTGGCTTATCTCAAATACAAAAATGACATGCCAATGTCTGCCAGAGAAATTAGTGAAGAAAATTGCATGAAAGTGATGCTCAGTAAAGTGCTTAATTATACCATAAATGGCTGACTAGGAACATGACAATGAGAAGTTACTGAAATATTTCACATGTAGAAATGAACTGTGTGGATAACAAGGCTGTCTCCTATGGGCACTGGAGAGTCATTATTTCATCAGAGTTTAAGCAAAGCTTCTGAGAGACATTACATTAGGTGCAAACAAAAGCAAGAAGGTATTTTTGGTATTCAAAGATTAATAATGATATTGAAGAGTTGTTGAAAAGATGTGAAGTATATATCAGTCAATTCCTTTAATTCCACGGACAAACAGAAGCAAGCCACTGGAATGGGTACACATTAAATTCTCTGAACTGGAAGGGAAAGTATCCTGTATTTTGACCAATAACTGTAACTGAGGCAAAAACTTTGAGTCTACACCTAATACCACAAACGGAAACATGTTTTGATGTTTTGAGAAGTTGGTTTGTAACTTATGGGTTGCTAGAGGTGTTGGTGACAGATAATGGTCCACAGTTTAAGTCAAAAGAGTTGGAAATATTTCTAAATAAGCATGGAATTACTTGCAAACTAATATTGCCATTTCAGACAGCGTGAAATGGTGTTGAATAAAGTGTACAGATTGTAGAGATGTCTTTGCATTTTTTCTGATGAAGGGTTTAGGCCCGAAACGTCAAGTTTTCCTGCCCCTATGATGCTGCTTGACCTGCTGTGTTCATCCAGCCCCATGCTTGTTATCTCGGATTCTCCAGCGTCTGCAGTACCTTTTATCTCTGTCTTTGCAGAAATATGTTTTTCAGTGACAAGCTAGGCAGTAATTTGCATGTTTCACTTCAACTCAGTTTAGACAACTTTCTGTTCCCTTACATAATAACCACACAGTCTGAAAAGGATTGGTAACCTTCGGGGTTTGTATTAAAAACAAGTCAGAGCTCATTTGGCTTGGGTTCAACATGAATCAAAAAGAGAAAAATGAGAAACAGTGCAGAGGAGGTTATGATTTATGCGACATGAAACCTAGAGAGTTCAGCATTTGTCAGAAGGTCATGTTCAAAAACCACTCAAATAATAAGGAGAATTAATGACTGGAATTGTTGTAAAGAGACTAAGTGTATTCACATACCTAGTGACGACTGGAGTGAGCAATCATCACTATTATGTGACTCATTCTCTTGGAAAAGCAAACCTGACAAGGAGAAAACATAATAAACCTTCTATAATTCAAATTCCTCCAAAAGCCCAAAGTGAAAGCCAGAAAGAAAGCAAAAACTACAAGAAATAGCCAGTCTGAGACAATCAAATCCCACAGAGCTGAATAAAATCTAATTGGGAAGCCATCGTTTTGGGAGGTTCATGAACGTTAAAGACCTGATGCTTGGAATCTTGCCCAAAGCTAGTACCTTGTCCACATTATCCTGTGTGCCATTATCCAAGACTTATATGATAAAGCACAGGAAGGACATAGAATTGTGTTGTCTATAGTACTAACATCAAACAGCTGAGCATGAAAGGATTTATTGATCCATACTATGTCAGGATGTAATGACATTACTGAACCACTTCTTCCTTTAGGTTATTGCTCAGAATAGTGTCAAGTTAATATTGCCGTATGATTCACATCTCTGAATGACTTGGATGGCTATTCATTGTATATGTACAAACACCCTTAGCATCCAAACAATTCACCTCAAAAGTGCACTTATGCTTCTGCAAATGCAAATTTGAAGATCAAAGGACAATCACAATTAGAAATAAACATACATGATCCCCAATTACTTGGCAAATACTTCTAAACCTACTGGCAAAATACTTGTAAAGAAATTAAGTAAACTACTAATTCCACTCTTCTGCATTCAAGATGCTCGCCAGTTTGCAAAACCGATAGTTTTTTTCAGACATATAACATTGTCCTTTGTCCTTGATGGGGAATGACTGTCTGACGTGCCCTTAACAGCCTAGCATCTATAGGTATGTGTTTCTCTTCTTTAATGTTATCTGATTTGTCCTCAATAATTAATTCATTTTTATGCTTGAAATAGGCTCTAAGTATTTCCTGTGTGTCCAGGATTTAACTGCAGGTCGTTTTTTTTTATAGATTTGGTCAGTAGGTCTCTCACCTGATAGTCAACATGGCGGACAGGTTTTCTGCTTGTTGGGCAGCTGTGGAGTGGACGTCAAATAAATGGGTCAGTGATTGTAAAAAGACAGGGCCAAAGACTCAGAGGGATCAAAGATCATTTGATGGCATTATGAGTTGCATGTGGGGAATTGGAGATCGCAGAGGAGTGTCAGAGATTGCAATGAATTAGAGTCAGATCAGTGATCACAAATTAGAAATTATAGAAGAATCAGAGATGACAGAGTGATTTAAACGTAAGCTTCTTTTGTTGCAAGGAAAAGCAGCCCTCCTGCCTGTCCTGCAAAACTGATGCAAATGCCTATCAAAAAAAACCTATCAATTTATCTATCAACCCACTTTTACTGGTGTTCGGGGTTAAAATTTCCTCCTCTGTGTATCAGCACTACGGACAATGATCAATTACATCTTGATGCACTGAGAAATGCAGTTGTGTCTGATAAATGGCATTTCATTTGGAAAAGCACAGTGTGCTACTTTCAGGGAAAACCACTGAAAAAGGTGGAGGAAGAAACAGCTCTTGTAATTTCAGTTCGAGCTTCGTGAACAATGCTGTGAAGTGACAGAAAATAAGGCGTTGGGATGCAGTTGCATAACAACCAAGTTGAAACAAGACGTACTGTTTGTCGTTGAGTTATTACTGTGATGGAAGGAGGGTGCTTTTCTTCTCTGATTCCACTACTTCACAGATCACAGGATGTTAATCATTTTGTGCAGGTGTTGCTGACATGTCCAGCTATATTCTTTCTCTACATTGGACATTTTTGTTTTAAAATCTATCAGTCAGGTTTCTTTAATAAACACAAAATTGTTGATTTATTATAAAACAAAAATTTACACTCAATGAAGATGCAAAACTGACTAACAGTTTGTAGTCTGAAAATATAAATGCTGAGCCCCCTAAATAATCCAAAATGCACTAGCCCATTGTTACAGACCTCAATAGGAATACTGCGTCCTGCCCCTCTCAAAAAGTTATTAAAGTCAGAGATTGGAGAGGATTCCATCTCATTTAAGCTTAATAGTTTACTCAAAAAAGTGAGAGACTGACACTTACTCCTGGATAACTATGAAACTCACCCACCAACTCACAACTGACCTCCTGAAGCACACGTGAGCCTTGACCACAAACACTTCTCAAACCTGACAACCTCATCCTCGAACCCACTTCCCCCACTGGCCCCACCCCAACCTGGCAATATTCCACCTCCCTTACCCTGGAAATTCGACACAACCTCGCAGGGCTCAATACTACCTCAACCTGACCAAGATCCTGACTCCAACCTGCCATCCTCTGGCAGACCCAACCCTGTCATACAGATACCTCTATCTCCTCAAGACCTGGCAAGGGCACACCCCCACATCCACCAATGACCTAATCCTGCTCGACCTACACTCTGTCCAACCCACTCACTCCACACCACAACCTACCTATCACTTAAAAAAGGTGTGGTTTCTACTTTGATCCATTCTGTCAGTGGCTACAATGTTTCCTGGACCAGACTCTGTCATTTCAAAGCAAGAGGTTCCTATCCAGGAAATTCCAGGACACATTATCAAAAGATAAGCGTGTATTTGTCAGGCTCAGAAATAAGGTTTCAGAGGTTGATTGGAAGTTCTCACAAAAGATGGCCACTATAAGAAATTATCATCACTAGAATGAACTCCTGAACCAAGTGTAATCATCTAAGAAAGTCAAAGAAGAACTTCTAAGATATTTCTCCCGCTAAGCTGGCTTGAGTTTCTCTCTGGCCTATGTCATGCTGCAGGTCTTGGACAGGTTAAATCAGTTTTCTATTTGACAGATACCTCCAGGGTATCGCAAATGTTAATAGGCTGCAGAATCTTGTGCTGTCCATTACTATTTATACGTTTGTATGGAACATAAATTTCATTGTTATATCCACTAATGAAAACACTAGAAAGTAAAAAGGTTTAAATGCAAAAATTAAATGTTCAAATGATTGACTGAGAAATAATCTACTATGATAACAGCCCTGTAAATAATTTCCAATAATCTGTACCAATCACTCGTTTCAATTTGAGCTATTGAAGTAAATTAATGTGAACAATTCCATGTCAGATATAGTTAGTAAGTATTTTGGAGCAACCTGGAACAATGTTTGAAAGAACAACCAAGTTTGATCACTTGAATTCATTAGGACAAAGTCATTATAAAAAAGTCTCTGAGGAGTTATCTAAATAGCATTCAGCAGATTTGGCTGGCCACTGCTGGGTGACAATGGCCAGGAGGCATGTGTGCATGCTGATATTGAAAAATTGCTGCGGAATCTTACAATTTCAGCAGGATCCCTAGTGAAATTCCTCAGGAAGGCAAGACTACCTTTCTTCCCTTTTGACGCCCACTCAACATTTGAGGTGGCAGCTAATATATAGTATGTCCCCATTTCAAGATTAACTATGACAGCAGTTGAAAAATCATTCCTTAATTATGTATATAAGAATTTCCAACAAAGTTATAGAAGAATACAATTAAATTTACTCGATAAAGCACCTTACATTTGTGTATCTTTAAATGCTTAGGGAAAATATACAAAAACTGAAAGCAAAGAACATCAGTAATTACAGAGAAACATTTACAAAAATGAAAAGTGCTCTGAATTTGACCTCAAGGTGCTACAAAGCAATTCATTTCTAACTGACCAAATATGTATATCAAAAGAATATGTAAATTAAAATAATTTGAATCTGTGGTCTTAAAGAGAACCTGGCAAATTAAAATTGTCACACATTAGCAAGACAATGAAGCACTTCTGCCTTCATAAAAACATAGAAAATAGGAACAGGAGTAGGCCGTTTAGCCCTTTAAGCCTGATTGATCATAAGGTATAATCATGGTTGATAACTGAACTCAGTATCCTGTTATAACAAGCATGGGGCTGGATGAACACAGCAGGTCAAGCAGCATCATAGGAGCAGGAAAACTTGATGTTTCGGGCCTAAACCCTTGAAGGGTTTGGTTTTCAAGGGTCTGGATGATAGTCACTTTTATTGACCTGGAGCAAATAGATGTTTTTATAACATTCAACCACATTATGAATGTATGACTGTTTCTAAAGCTCCCTTTTCATCTGTGCTATTGCCACAACTGGGTTCATTGTTTTTAGACAATGATTAGTAGGTGAATGGGCATGAATGTCTCACAGCTTGGCTTGGCAGGCATGACGGCTCATGGGAGTTGGGTGAAGGGATACAATCAGCCTCTGTGTGAGAGATTCTGGGATTGGGTGGAGGAAGAGAGACTTTCACAGGAGCATAAGGGGCACAGGCTTTGGCAGGGAGGTGTAGTTGTTGGTGGAGGGGCACACCATGACATGGATGTGAGTTGAGGGATAGAGTCTATCATGGAAGGTATGAGATGTCATGGAGGTTTGGTAGAGTCGAATATTCTAACATGTGTGTCATTACGGACCATTGGAGCATGGAGAGAAGATGATAGCATGGCATGAATGACATATGGAGCCCTGAGGAATGGTGGAGTGACATAGCCTGGTATGGAAGTGAATGAAGGGTGACGGGTGATGGGTACTGTGTGGAAGCTGAAGATTGAGAAGGTTGAGATCTAGAACACCTTTTTATTATAACTGGGATGAAATCCCACAGAACTAAAAAAGGGCACTTAAACAGCTGACCTCTGCACTGAACACTCTCTGTGGCTGCCTCTAACCTTGCTTCCATGTTGGGTGGCACAATTGCAGACTGCATCTGCTTTCTGGCCATGAACGTTTCGCCTGTGGACCCACTTTTGCTGAAGGTAGATGTGTAATGTAGGGAATTTTCCAACCGAGCTTAAGCATGAGGCAATTGATTGATTGATTAATATGAATAATGAAAGTAACAGGGAGGTTCGTCAATGAGATTGTCTCAGTGCAAATGCTTCACAGAATTCAAACACAGAGTATAGGAAAATGAAACAAAAATTCAATTGAATCATTGTAAAGGAAGCAAAATACGCATTTGAAAATTTACATCATTAAGGGAGAGACATAAAATCAAAGCAGGCATCTTTATTTAAATCCTACATTTAAAGAAAAAACAAATTTCTTTTCGAGGAAATAAAATTTCAGACTTCTAATTTTTTTTCAGAACCTGAGTTTTAAATTGTATTTATTACTATTTTCTGAATTACCTTCATATCAATTGTAATTGATCTTGAATTTAACCTGCAAAATACCCTACTCATTATTTGACCTAACCACTATGATCTTATTTGCTATTTGGAGGTTTTATTTTACTTTGTTTTTATTATTTTGCGCTTCTTTTTCAGAGAAGACATGTCATCTTTTTCCAGTTGCATTAAAACAATCCAAAGCTAATTATATTTTCCAGACAGAAGTTTAATTTCAGTATGAGAAGAAAGAAAGCGGTTTAATAATATTTCATGTGCATTTAAGGAAAATAAAATTCAGAATGTTACAATATTCTGTCACTATTTAGTGTATACAATATCACAGTGCATCTCACTGGACCAAGGACAGTGCATTTAACATCTACGCAAATAGATCCATCAAGAAATACAGAAAGGCGAGGCAATGTGAATTATGTATCAAAAAGAATCTTAAGTTTGAAATGATATATTACATTATGATTATGTGGATAATATTACTATTCCTAAAATCCCTACAGAATGTAAACAGGCCTTTCGGCCTTTCAAGTCTACATCAACCCTCCGAACAGCATCCCAGCCGGAACCAGCCCCTTCAACTTTTCTCGTAACTCTGCATTTTCCCATGGTTATTCCACATAGCCTGCACACCCCTGGACACAAGGGGCAATTTAGCACGGGCAATCCAGCTAACCTAACAGCACAGGGAGATGGGTCCTGGGGGCGAGTCTCGACTGGCGACCAGCACAGGGGAGGCCAGTCCTAGGCCGTAGGCCAGCGCAGGGGAGGTGAGTTCCGGAGGCAACTCCTAGACCGGAGGCCAGCGTGGGGAGAGGAGTTCCAGAGGCAAGTCCGAACTTGAGGCTGTCACGGGGAGACGAGTCCTGAACCAGAAGCTGTCGCAGGGCGGCAAGCCCCTTGCGGACTGGAGGCCATAGTGGGGAAGTGAGTCCCGGACTGCAGGCCACTGCAGGGAGGTGAGGCCTTTGTGGATTGGAGGCGAGGCCTCAGGTTTTGAAGCCTGATGTGATCTGGAGGCTCGGTGCTGGCGTGGATCTGGGTGTAAAAGACTGTAATTCAAGTACTTTTTTTCCCTTTTAACTCTTATGCTGGACTTTTATTTATTATTCTTTCAATTTTGTACCAAATGCTTAAGTATCTGTACCTAAGTATCGTGTACCTAAGAAGGCACCATAAGCAGTGGCATTGCAAACTTTTCGCTGCACTCATTCAAGTGTATTTGCCAATAAGGCTAATTCTAATTCTATAAACCTGTACATCTTGGACTGTAGGAGGAAACCAGTGTACCAGGAGGAAACCTATACAGACACAGGGAGTATGAGCAAACTCCACACAGACTGTTGCCCAAGGGTGCAATCAAAACCCAGGTCCCTGGCACTGTGAGGCAGCAATGGCTAACCACTGAGCCACCATGCCACCGGTCAGGTTGCCAAAGTGGTCTTCATTTCTTAAAACAGGGACAGAGTCATGCTTTTCTTCCAGTCATTCCTTAAAAGTCTGACTAAATTATAACTTTGGCCCAGGCAGGATATCACCCTTTATTCAAATCAAAGCAGGTCACAACAGCCATTGGGAAGATGGTGGGGCCAGGAAGAGCTGGCCTGCACCTCCAGGTATTCCAAGGAAAGCCCCAGACTCATTCCATTTCCTCTCAGGGAGCCTTTGGGAAAATTCCTTTCAGCTCTGATTAAGATGAGTGATTTATTTATATGTTTTAGTATCATTTATTTTAGTGATTGGATTTTCAAATACCAGCATGTGGGTTTTGATCTGTGTGTATGAGGGGATTTAATAATTCAATTGTCAATATTTCTGGAGCTGTCACTTTTTAAGAAAAAAGGTATGAGAGAGAGAGACCTCCTGGCATGCTAAATGGAATTAGTTTGTATTGGGAGAGTTTTACAAGCAGACAGAACAAACACTGAAGATCATTAGCTTGCTTTCAGTCAGAAGGATCAAGGCTTCACTTTCTGCTGCTTAGGGGAAATAGCTTGAAAATGTCTTGCTTGAAGTTGGATGTATGGAACAGCTTTTCCGAGAAAAAGGTGTTCAACTTAGGAAATAAGTTATCTCAGTATAAGGATTTTATTTTGAACATCCATGTCCACATGTGTTTGGCTAGAACTTTGAAGAGTTAGTCAAAGTTGATCCTTACCCATCAGGCTAGTTTGAACAGTGCCCATCCACCACCATTCTCTGTTGCTCAGCTGAGCTCATTCGCATGCTGAACAATTTCTCTGTTTAACTTGTCTCACTTTTTCCAAATTAAAAGTGTGTCTTTAAGGTACCCACATATGTCCTAGTTATACCTGAGATAACAAGCATGGGGCTGGATGAACCAGCAGGTCAAGCAGCATCATAGGAGCAGGAAAACTATGATGCTGCTTGACCTGCTGTGTTCATCCAGCCCCATGCTTGTTATCTCGGATTCTCCAGCATCTGCAGTACCTTTTATCTCTCCTAGTTATACCTGTCTGTTTGTAGGTTATTTGGAACATTCCTCATTCCCGTCCTACTCAGGGCCTGTCCCACGAATCTTTCTCAGTTCTGGAGTCTGTTCGCAAGTTGAATTGTTTGCAAGACAGAGCACCACTCAAGACAAGAAAGCAGCCAAGCGTACAAAAAACGTTTGTACATCAGGTCTTTAAACTCTAAAACCATGTATGGAATGGCATTTGTCAGTGCAAGAGTTCATAAGTCGGATGCTCATTAATTGGGGACACTCTATACATTGATGATGTCATCAGTGTTGCTTCCTTTCCTTGTGCAGAATTGGAAAAATTAATCAGCTTTGTTTCCAATTCCCATCCTTCTCTCACTTTCACCTGGTCCATCTCTGACTCTTCCCTTGTCTCCATTTTTGGGCACGGGGAAAGGCTGTCCTTCAATAACCACTACTAACTCACTGACACCCACAGTCACCTTGACTGCATTTCCTCGCATCCTACTTTCTACAACAACTCCCTTCCACTCTCCCAGTTTCTGTCACATGTCCTAATTGTTCTGAATCTGCCACACGAGGAATCGAGGAAAAACTTTTCACCAAGAAAGGTGCAGGTATGGAATATACTAACTAGGAGGGTGGTTGAGGTGGGAAAACTCATAATCTTTAAAAAGTACTTGGCTGAGTACTTGAAGTGTCACAACATAAGTGCCCATTGCGGGAAAGTGGGGCTCCCATAGGTAGTCATGCATTTTTGGCAGTACAGGCTCACGGTCCAAAAAGCCTCTTCAGTACTGTATGATTAGGTTGTAGACATGCCTGCCAAGCCTGTGGGTTTGGATGTAAGTGTTTCACTACCCTGCTAGGTAACATCATCAGTGTGACTCCAGTGAAGCATTGGTGTTCTGTCCCGCATGTTACTTATATGCATCATTTGCAGAGATCATTGGTATTACTTTTGGTCCTGTTTCTCAGTGGTTTATACGCAGGGTCTAATTCAATGTGTTTGTTGATGGAGTTCCAATTGGAATACCAGGCCTCCAGGAATTCCTTGGTGTGTCTCTGTTTGGCTTGTGTGATAATCAGTGTGTTGTCCCAGTCAAATTCATGTCCCTCATTGTCCATGTGTAGTGAGACAAGTGAGAATTGGTCGTGTCTCTTGGTGGCTAGTTGGTGTTCATGTATCTATGTTGTCAGTTTTCTTCCAGTTTCGCCTATGCAGTGTTTCTCACAGTCCTTGCATGTTATTTTGTACATTACACCCAATTTTGCTGGTTTTGGGTATGAGACCCTTTATGTTCATCAGTAGCTGTCATAGGGCTGTTGTCGGTTTGTGGGCTAACCTGATACCTAGGGGTCTGAGTAGTCTTGCGGTCATCTCTGAAATGTCCTTGATGTATGGTATGGTGATTAGTGAGTCTGGTCATGTTGTGTCTTCCTGTTGTGGTCTGTCTCTGAGGTAATGGCGGATTGTGCTTATCAGATTTCCATTCCTTTTGAAGACTCCATACAGGTATTCATATTCTGCTTTGTGTAGTTCCGGATTACTTCAATGCGTTGTGGCTCATTTAAATAGTGTCCTGGTGCAGCTCTGTTTGTGGGTATTGGCGTGGTTGCTTGTGTAACTGAGTCTCTGGTCTGTATGCGCAGTCTTTCTATATTCGCTAGTCTGAAATTCCCTAATAAAAACCAAAAGAACTGCGGATGCTGTAAATCAGGAACAAAAACAAAGTTGCTGGAAAAGCTCAGCAGGTCTGGCAGCATCTGTGGAGGAGAAAACAGAGTTA
Source organism: Ginglymostoma cirratum (assembly GCA_024137785.1). Classification (NCBI taxonomy): domain Eukaryota; kingdom Metazoa; phylum Chordata; class Chondrichthyes; order Orectolobiformes; family Ginglymostomatidae; genus Ginglymostoma; species Ginglymostoma cirratum. The sequence continues at coordinate 15,126,616 of JAHRHZ010000088.1, read as the reverse complement.
ACATTTCAGGTCTGGTGACCCTTCCTCAGAACTGAGGAAGGCTCACCGGACCCGAAACGTTAACTCTGAAAATTCCTGTTGTTTTTGCATTCTACCGTTATGTCCAGGAAGCGTAGTCGGTTGTTATTCTCTTCTTCTTTCGTGAATTTTTTCCCGGTAAGGACGTTATTTATGTGCCGGTGGGTTTCTTCCAGTTTTGATACCCCTAGATATCAGAGTAGCCCACAAACCGACAACCACCCTACGACAGCTACTGACAAACATAAAGGATCCCATACTCAAAACCAGCAAAACCAGTGTAATATACAACATATCATGCAAGGACTGTGAGAAACACTACATAGACCAAACCAGAAGAAAACTGATAATAAAGGACACATGAACACCAACTAGCCACCATGAGACATGACCAATTCTCACTTGTCTCACTACACACAGTCAACTAGGGACACGAATTTGACTGGGACAACACACTGATTAATGCACAAGCCAAACGGAGACACGCCAAGGAATTCCTGGAGGCCTGGTATTCCAACCTGAACTCCATCAACAAACACATTGAATTAGACCCTGTGTCCAAACCGCTGAGACACAGAACTGGAAGTGGTACCAACCACCCCAGCAAACCGAGGCATACAAATAACAAGTGGGACAGAACATCGATACTTCACTGGAGGCGCACTGACAATGTTACCTAGCAGGTGACGAAACATTTGCAACAAAACCTACCGGCTCGGCGAGCATGTCTATAACCTCATCCACAACCCGAAAACTGGTACTGTATGATTCAATGAGTTAAAATTGACCCCAAGCACTCTGATGTATCTTGGGTTCATTTTGTTTCAGAACAAGGACAACTGTCCTGAAATGACAAACGAAGTGTATTTCAGCTGGCTGATCAACTCTCAAGCATTTAGTGGAATTCTCAAGTGGGAGGTAATGATCCCTTACTTTCTCTCAAGTATTGCATGCCCTCACTGCGCTGGTAAATTCTGGCTTTGTCCTGTCCTTGCTCTTTCTTTCAGTGGAACATCTGAAACAGAAGAAGAATGCAACTGTATTGAGGCAGGGGGTTTCCCAGCATCAATACAATGTCTGCATTAATCATGTGATAGAGCAGATTTAATTAGGGAAGTAAAAATATTGTGTAGCAGTTGCATTCATGCCTGTACTCTGATAGGCTATGAAGACACAGGAAATAAAAAGAGCCATGTCTTACAAACATAGGATTGCCACAGGTATCTACTTGGGTTCAAAGGAGTCAATTGTTTCCTGAAGCATTTTGATTTCTTGCATTCCTACAGAGGTTGACTCCCACTGCCCTGTATCTTACTGGCATATTGGCAGGACCTGTGAGTATAATGATGAAACTCCCTCATTACACGAATTCGATTTTTGCCTCTTAAAGACATGAACTCCTATAATTTCCAAGGGCGGATCAAGTCAGCAGTAGGTGAGGCACCATTTGGTTTGATTCAAAATCTGCTTTAGTCCCTGGTCGAACCCTGGGCATGATGAAAACTGCTTGGTGTAAACAAATGAGCTTGTTTGGCTATCAGTGCGAAAATAAAGAACACAGTTAGATTAGTCTACTTGGGGGATTCTGATTTAATGCAGCAAGATAGATTCACTTTGCTCTCATGCTACCAATCTTATTTCATCTGTGCTATCTTTTTATCTTAAATCTGTTCACAGACTTTCTGAAAATTGTCTCCATCATTTTTGTCACTTCAGCTGACTCAGCTTGCCTAAGCTGATTCAATAAAAGTCTTCCTTCTAAGACTCTTGCATGAATCAAAAAGAGTCTGTCAACACTGATGTATTATGCACTTCATTAATTGGCCAGATATTATTTATGAATTGCCATTGCTTAGAATCTACACAAAGCAATTATCCATGCTGCATTCTAATCACATCTCCTCTACCAACAGTTGAGCAACTCAATGTGCAGCTGGAACAGAAGTTACTGGAAAAGCTCAGCAGGTCTAGCAGTATCTGTGAAGAAAAAAATCAGAGTTAAAGTTTCAGGTCCAGTGACCCTTTCTCAGTTCTGAGGAATCAAATCAGTCAATGAATCCAAAGTGAACATTAGTAATAATGATCACCAAGTCTTAGATGAATAACTGAAAAAAAAGTGAAAAGTCATTTCTAAAAGCTTCAGGGTGCTAGAATTTAAGGGAATCAAAACAACATCAACAGATCTACTCATCCACTGATCAGTGAGCACAGGCCCAAGTCCCAGAACATGAGAATGTGAGATAGCTTCTTAAAAACCTACCAATACAGTAGTATTCTTCCATTTTTGGAGGTGCTTCAATGAAAAGGGCAGACTCAAATGGCCTTTGATGAGGACCACCTCTACCTAAAAGACTTATGATACTACAACCAAGCAGCAATTCCTACTCTCCCTTGGTATAAGGTTATCATGTGAGCCTTTGTCTGCTACTTTACCTCCTGCTCTGTTTCTATTGTTGTAACATTCATGGCAATCCTAAACTGGTACAGCCTCTGTGATAAAATGTCAGAAGAAATCTATTTCCCTGCCTCAAAGCTGGTGAAAAATGGTTTGGAGCAGCCTTTCTTAGTTGCAAGTTTGAGAACAGACTTTCAAATCACTACAATCAAAGCTGACGTTTCCAACATCCTTTCGAGACTGAAGATTCAGTCCCTTCCTAATTTGACAAATTAGACAAGTAACCTAGCCCTCTTTTCCACAGGTTTAAAGTCAGGAGTGATTCACATGAACAAGGGTAACTATCAAATTTGTTCAGGACAATAGTTTTATACTTAACATATATCCCACTATTTTAAGCATAGTCTTATGTCAGCAGCAAATTAAATTGGAATTTAGCATGAGCTTTGGACTACTATTACTCGCTAGCAGAGTAGTTAAGGCAGAAGTGAGAAATGATAAAAGCAAAAACTTGTGACAATGGTGTACAGATGCCCTAACCCTAACAATAGATTAAGATATGGTATAACGCGGCAACAATGGGAGCTTGAGAGAAAGGTGTTGAGTTGGGAGAATCATGTGCAGCAGTAATGCCCTCAGCATTGTCACTGCCCAGAAATTTCAGGCTATCATCAAACTGTAAAACTACAAGTTCATTATCTATTAATCAAAGTCCTTATATCTTTCTTGACCTCAGAACATCTCAAACCTCTCTACATTTTGGAAGTAACATCACTCCCATAGGAAGGGATACATCCAGGATGCACACAGCAAGATCCCAGAAACAGTAATGACGTAAATAACCAGACAATCTGTTTCAGCAACTTTTGGAGTTGCTGTTGGGTTTTTGGTCTTCTCTTTCAAATAACATTTGGTATGTCACAATCTGTTGGTAGGCCTTTTACACTGTGAGTTTGCAATGTGTGTGTTACAAAAACACAATTGTCCAGAAGTTCTACATCTATTATTAGTACACAAGCTTGTATGATAGAAATCAGTCCTAGCAGGTATTTCCGAGAAATGATATTTCATATTTGATACATTAATTACTTACATGTTACTAAGTATGTCTGATTTTATGCTTCTTTTATTGCCTGGGATTGCTGGAATATATTATTTAATAGGACTTTGTGGCTGGCCTTTTAGTCAGGACATTCTGCACGGAATGCCTACCAATGTACTGAATGATTTAAATTTCTGCTGTCACTTTTAAGTCACTTGCACTCGACTAATGAGAGCAGTCTTATAAATTTAACATGATGTACAAAACTGCAAATTATTCGAGTAATGTTTCAAAATACCTTTGAATGCACCTAATATGAAAATCATATCAGCTATGGACAGTAATAGCACCAACTATTCCCATGGTCAGTAATATACTTCAGAATATACTCCCAAAATCACTTATGGAACTGTCAAGCTTAATACTCAAAAGCTCGCTGTCTCTGGTGACCAGTTATTTTCTACACTTCTAAAAAGAATAGCAAAACCAGTCTCAGCTCTGTGGGTATGGTCAAGGCCATTAAATGCAGTTTCAGTCAAGCAATCTCTCCAATCAAGCATTTAAAACAGGGCACATGCTAACACAGCTGATCGATGGCACTGGGACACATTCATTAATTCAAGGTTTCTGAGACAAAGCGCAGAGGGAGGAGGTTTAGAGGTAGGGGTGGATCGGTGGGGGGGGAGGTGGAATAAGAAATCAATCTTGACTCAAGTTTCTCTCTCAGCTGACTTCGGTAGTGTTTCTTTACAGCTCCATTTATCAAATTGTTGTCATAGGTAACATGAGAATAGTAACCAGCACAAGCACCAACCACATGTGAGATTTTAGAGGCAGCAGGAATAGATTTTGCGGTAAACGGAAACAGTTATTCCAAAAGGCAATCCAATTTAATAATAATTGTTGACGTAAATATAAGTCTTGAATGCTTCATATATTCTACATTAACAAGAATTGATTGAAGAAGGCAGAATTCAGACTAACATGTTTTCAGAAGATGTTTTGTCAGTAGAATGTTTCAGAACTTAAGAATGCTTTCTCCAATTTAAGGACACAATTTTGCATTTAAAATGTAAGGATGTCTTAGCTTAAACATTATTCCTTGGGCACAGCCAGCAGTTTGATACAGTTTGTATCACTGACTGGGGAGCCTGTTTTTGTAGTCAGTGTAAAATGAAGTGCGTCTCTTGATTTTTGAAATTGCACGATAATATATATATATAGTAACACTTGTATATTGATGACATCTAGCAGTAACTCCTCATTACATCAGTCAAGCCCCCTATTGCCTTTGGCTTATCATGCTTCTGGCCTGGCATCCTTGTGGAGGAACTAATGATTTCCTCCCACTAAACGTTAGACTGGTGCCTCTGGCCCAAAATTTACAGGGGACAGAGGGTGCAGAAGGGCAGTTCCTGGCAAGTACGAGGGGGAAGTTACAATTGAAACTTGGTGAGTGATTAAGGAAACAAAAATCTGTTGAGGAGAAAGGAGCCACAATTAGCAGAAGGGAGGCTGAAGCCTTCCTCAAAAGGCCGAGGGAGTTACTCATGCGCTTTGCCAATAGGAGTGCTTAAAAAAGAACGTACTTACTAGACCCAGCAGCTCTATTGTTCTTTCATTATTTGAGATCTGGAATCCCGAAAAAAATTGACTGACAGTAGTTAAAATTATATCAAGTGACAAGTTGAAACTTGGAGAAAAAATGGGCATTGAAAAATACTGACTGGAGGGTGAGGGAGTTATTCTTCATATTATAGCTTTTAAGCTTCCCTCTGAGGTATACGGTCAGTATCAACAATACTGTCTTGGACCACTGCCATAATGTCTATTCCCCAGCTACCAATACTGATCCCCCTCCAGGGTTCACTGACTGCCCATATCTCTATTTGCATTATGCTCTTTTCATCCAACATCTCTCAGCTGAATGAGCTATATTGGCAGTAAATCTGGAGCCATCACAAATTTAAACTTAATGTTCCAATGGCTTGGTTCCTCCCTATCTCTGCAAACTCCTTCAGCCTGACCCCTATCTAAGAACGCTGCATTTGTCCAAACCTAGACCAACTTACAATGTTCCACCATTGATGTGCTTTCGGTTGTAAATCCCAAGCAATACAATTCCCTCCCTGCGCTCTTCTGCCTCTCCACCTCAAAAGACAGTTTAAAACACAGTGTGGAGCTGGAGGAACACATCAGGCCAGGCAGCATTATAGGAGTGGGAAAGTTGATGTTTCGGGTTGGGACCCTTCTTCAGAAACTTTATTTCTTTGATAGAGTTTTTGGTTGCCTGTGCTAAAATCTCCAATTTTGGCTTGGCGTTAATTTTATTGTCTGATTGAAAGCTTGCATCTGGACTGTACTTCTATGGTAGTTGAAGGAAATGTTAGAAGGACACTGTGCAGACCTCACTTTGGAGTCTTGATGCCAACCTTGAATTCTGAGAGAAACTTGTTCAAGATCACCCGCCCCGGCACATTCAAGTAAAAAACAGGAACACATCCTTCAAAAGCAAACACATGTCAGAGGCCCAGAAAAAAACACAGGTGGAGGAAATCCTAAGACTGCAATTTCTCCAAAACTCAGCTGCAGTATCTTGTTCTATTTGCAGCTGAGCTTTGGGTGCAGATCAAGCTCAGCAGTTATTTACGTACACACAGGACCCCTACCAAAAACCCCAGATAATGGTCATAAGTCATTTTTATTTTGAATTCCCAACAAAGAAGACTGTTTGATTGCGCTCACATGAAGTCTTGAGATGTATTGTGACATGAAAGGTCCTACATAAATGCAAGCTGTTATTATTATATTCCTTAAACTTGTTCCATGCTGTCTGACTTTAGAAAGACTGTATTGTTGCAAATCCTTGCAGTACCCCACTACAATTTCACTTAAAGTTGATCAACAATCCAAACATTTTATTATGGAATTGTTCAACTTTTTGACAACAAAAGCTTGAAGGTAATGGGCTTAAATAGCTGTCACTGCATTACCTGCCCTTCTCCATCAATCTTTAGAAGGATGGTTCTGCTCACTTCCTGTGTTCAAAATATTGTTAGATTCTGTAAATTATAAATGGAATCAATTTGTTGCCCTGGTGCAGTCCCACATTATATGCAGTCCCACCATTGTAAAACAAATAGTTTAATTGATATGTGCAGCACTTTGCCTAATCAATCATTTTATTTAGAAAATTTGCTCTTAACTCCATGGTAGTCTTCATTTTTCAAAGCCAGTGTTATTTTGAGATAAAAATTACAGCACTTTATGTTTTTCATACTATTGTCACTTAGAAATAACTTGGTCAAAACAGCAAGCTTTAGAGGCATTAACAATTTAGAACAAATAATTACTAACAATAATGTTATCAAAATAATATCAAGACAATTGAATATAGTCAATTAAATAATCAAATGGATCTTGCTGTAATTTGCCATTAAAGAGAAAGTCTTGAATGAACATAGCATCCCCAGGTTGTCCCAAAAAAGCTGTAAAGCTAATTAAGTACTTTTTAATTGTATTCACTGTTGTAATAAAGGATGAAAAAGCAGTCACTTTGACTACAGCAAACTCCATAAAGAGAAATGTGATAATGACCAAGGAAACTGATTTTTCTTTTAGTGGTGTTGATTGAGGGATTAACTATTGGCCAGGATGTGGCAAATAACTAGACTGCACCTCTTCAAAATAGTGGTCTAGGATCTTTTCTGTCCCTGGGAGAGCTAGTGGGATTTTGGTTTAACATCTCATCCTCCAGTGCAGCACTGAGGATAAATCAAGATTTATGTGCTGAAGACTTTTGCATGGAATATGAGCTCATGCCACAGACCAATCTGTTTGGACATACATCGAACCGCCACAGTTGTGGTTTTCCCCATCTCTGTTTAGCAATGGGGTAATTGAAATTATGGAAATTACCTGTGTTGTACAGTAGAATTCTCTTTTGATTTTAATCTTTCCTGCTAAATTACCATACACCAAGATACAGAACAGAATTTCATTCGCCTTGACTGTAATCTCTAAATCAGGAAAAATTATTTTACTTTCTATGCACATAATCATTAAGGTATCTAAATGTGATTGCCAAACTTGGGCTTGAAAATTGTTCAATTTTAGTAATAACATTTTTTGCTTGTTGTTTTGAGCAGACTGTCCCAATAGCACACACATCTATCTTCAAACAAGTCCTTAAATCCAGAACACAACTGTAAACAGAGGGTTACAATCTTGTTCATTGAGAGCAGAACAATTTTTCCCTAGTGATGTGAGCTGCTTACTATCAAGGACACCAGATCCAGTGAAGCAAATCATACAATGTGCTCTTCAAACAAACGGAGGATCCAGTGGACTTTAACGAGATTTATCGTTTGCTGTCCACAGAATCACAGAGTGAATGCTGGAGCAGTATCTATAGGACAATCAGGAAACAACACCCGCTGGGCAGAATTGATCTTTCTTCAGTATTTGTGCCAACCAATTTACATTGCTTCAAATAACTGAGCGTGCAATAGCTGTAATGTAATGCAATCACTATTTTTATGTTCTCGCCAGCACCACTCAATGCTAAACTCTGCACAAAAGAATAACAAGCATTAGGGAAATCGTAGTCTTTCATAGAATTCAAACAATCAACCAAACTGTGTTATAAAAACAGAAAATACAGGAAATACTCAGCAAGTTTTGCAGCATCTACAGGGAGAGAAACAGTGGTAAAAGAGCAGAATTTTAGACTCTACCAGTGTCAGCTTGGAAGCAGATGAGCAGAGAGAATGGCAATGCCAGTGTGCGTACTGATTCCTCAGTTCCATCCAAACCCTGGTCCAATTTTGTGAGGGGGGATTGGGAGGAGAACAGCAAGGCAACCCACTCACTATGAAGCCAATACGGCCCAATGAGGGCTACGAAGACTAATTAAAGAATTTAAAAAAGAATTAAAGCTGACTTGAGTAAAAGATCCTGGGGAAGGGATTTGACATGAAGGACATGGAGAAAATGGTTCTTCTTGTAGGACAATCTAGAACTAAAGGTCACTCATTTAAAGCAGAGATGAGGTAAATCTTTTATTTGCAGAGGGACATGAGTCTTTGGAATTGTCTTGCTCAAAAAGCAGAAGCAAGGCATTTGAATCTGTTTAAGGCAGAGGTAGATAGATTCTTGAAAAGCAAGGACGTAAAGGGTTAATGGAGACAGGCAGGAATATGGAATAATGAGATCAACCAAACTCAATAGGCCAAGAGGTCTATTCCTGCTCCTAACCAGTCTGTTCTTACATTAAAGGGAGGCAAATGGGATTTATCAATCATCTTCCAAATATCAAGAGGTGGCAAGGTTTAGCTCAAAGGCATGGAGATGTCTTCCTGGCAGTAGAGCCCAAGCTAAAAGTTGATCAGGCCTAGAGCCCTTGCTAGCTGTCTAATTGCTGCAGCAGTCACACCTCAAGATTTGGAGGAGCTTCTCTCTACCTACGCACACTGGTTAGCTCACAAAAGCCATTTGTTAAAATTTAAATTCAAAAATGTTGGACAGTGTCCCTAATTTACCTTCTATTACAGCCTGCTGCCCCTTTTAAGCCGGGAGTCTGTCAGCTGAGAGCCAGTTTGCCTCAGCCCTTAATTGGACGGTATGCTTGCTACCTGGTCTTTAATTAGAAATCCTGAGGAAGATCCCACAAATTGATTGTTTCCCAAACAATCCAGGCTTCTGATCCAAATCTGCAGCTGATAGCAGGATTCAGAAGCCCACACAATTCAGATCAATGGTATTTGGTTAGAACCAACAGACCCAAAACATTGGACCTCATTAGTAGAGACAACAAGAATCTCAGCTGCGAGCTGCAGAGCTGGGGAGATGTCAGTGTTGTCTCCTTTAGGAAAAGCCTGCTGAACTAACAGTCAATCAGAATGTGTAAGAATTCTGGTTTGCAATCAGTAATTTGCTGATTTTTAGGTGGTTCGAATCACCCCCAGATCCCTAGTTCCAGACACTGGACTTAATTTAGGAATGTGAAGTGAAGAAGGCAGTAGACAGGTGTTTCAGGGCTAAGAATCTCTGTGTTTATTAAATGCAAAGATGAGTATATCACAAGAAATAAAAAAAGGACAAAAGTAATAAACAGGAAAATAAAACAAAGGTGAACAAAAATACGAGAGTTAAAAAGGCAAATACAAAACAGTGAAACTGACACTATCAGTTACTAACTTAACACAGACTAATTACTATTAGAAACTAAACAGTAAATTCAAATACAGACATTTTAATCAGACTTCCTGACCTTGAGGTGTCCTGCACTATCACCAACCCACCTTCCCCTCCCTGCTAGCTAGGTTTGATACTTTGGGTCTCAAGGAATTGGCTCACCACTGAGGATAAACCCGACTTTGAATTACAGCTGGCCGTTCCCCACTTGCCGTAGCCAGTGCTTCACTGAAGACTTTGGACGGTGTTCAGTCTGGTTTAAGAACTTGGGTTTTCTTACTTTGTGGTGGTTTATGAGTCATTTTCACCTCAGGATGTGCCTGAGGCCTTGTCAGTCATGTCGGTGGTTTTCGGGGGTCGTTGGTCGTCAGATCTGCTGGTTGTGGTCAGTTGCTGTTGGTTCCCCTGGGATAGAACAGCCCTGTGTCGGTAGGTTTCAGGGAGATAGCTGTGCAGATAGTTCTCGTGGAGAGTAGCTGTCTAGGATCCCTATTCTGTTGGTAGCTACAGGGATGGCACTCTTTCTCCCCCAGATCAGGACCAGCAATTATACAGACTGTGTGCTTCGTTATTAGCTCTCAAAACTGTGTTTCTCCATTGTGTTTCTCTTGTCCCCTTTGTGGTGAATTGGCTTCCTGATAGTTTAGAGTAAGTGTAAATGTGTTTTAAGTGGAATGTCCAGTTGAATGCGTTGGTACCTCTGAAGAGTCCAAGATGTCTGAAGTTGTCATCTTAGGTCTGGTTCATTGTTCCTTTAGGGCTAAAGCGTGAATAGGATTTCTAATTAATGATGGTTCCAGACAGCTATCCCTGTGATTGCGTATTCCAGAGCATAGCCCATCTGCCTTTCTTTTTGTTTTAAAAGTTCAGTTAAAAATCCAGGGATTTTTGTTCCCTCCTACAGATGGCAGCCGTCCAAGAAAGCAGCTCACCAGCACCTGCTGCAGGGCAATTAAGGATGGACAATAAATGATGGCCATGCCAATGATGCCCACATCCCATTAATAAATAGGAAAAAAATAACAATTGGGCAACAACGGGGGGTGTCTCCGGGATCAAGGACCTGCGGAGGGAGTGTGGAAAACCCACCTCTGAGAGTGGCCAGCCAACTGAGGACTGGTAGCTGTGTATTGCTGGGCAGCAACATGGGAGTGGTGGCTGCTATCAGAGACCCAGAGTGACTGATGGTGGTCTGGGCTTGTGAAGAGCAGATCACAGTGGGGTGGTGACTGGATAACGAGGGAGCACCATTTCCCAAAGTCAACTCCCTCCATCAGACATTGATTGGTATCTGACAGGGTTTACATTTCTCACTTCTTGCATGATGAGTTCATCACTCAGCGAGGGCCTGAATTAGTAGCAGGACAGGAAGGCCAGCACATTCCCTGCCCGAGACTTCACCAGGACAGAGGAGAAAAGGTAGCAGGGTCCCTACCCAACATTGAATGAGTGAGGCCTTTAAGTTCTGATATTAATTCTGTTACTCTCTTCACAGATATCACTTGACCTGTTGATTTTTACTGGCATTTTCTGTATTTACTTCAGATTTCCAGAATCTGCAGTTGTTTGCATGTACAGCTAATGTTATTTATGATGTTATGATTAAACTCAGACCAAATGATTTTCTGAAAGTAGAGTAAGGGAACAATAATAACCACCTGACTTCATTCCTACATTTTTCGCCTTAGTGTTAGTTAAACGTTAGAATCAAATATTGTTCTTTGCCCTCCTTTGTTTCTTTTTTGTCTTGATCTGATCTTTCTTTTCCTCTCTTCATTTCTTTTTTCTGCACCTGCTTTAAATCTAATTCACCCACTTCCTTCATTTTATTCAATCTATTTCTTTCTCAATCCTTAAATCTCATTGATTAAGGAGATACATAGTTGGCTCTGTCACTCATTAAGGGTTCCAGGTGTCTAACTGCCCTTGTACTTGCTGCATTATGGGGCTGACTATATTTGAGATGAAGAGTGCAGGAGAAAGGAATGGTGCATGTGGTGAGATTGCATGCTCCAGCAAACTTTAACCCATTATATCTACCTTGCTACAGGCATAAAATGATACTGAACACCTGAGGTAATTCAGTACCAGTTAAATAAGTTGACATTTCGAGAACAAGGACAAAAACAAATAATCCATGATCAATTCCCCGTAACCGAAAGAACCATGTCACTGCAACTACATCAAACAATTTGTCCTCTGATACTAATGCATTTTAAAGTGGGTTTTAGATGATCGCTGCAAGATGTCAAGTGCCTAACATCACAAACAGCATTTCAATTATATACCTTGACGTTTGTTATTTTTCTGCATGACATGAAAATCTCACTGACACAAATATAATAAACTAGAGAGAAATAACTATAGTGACTACGCTGAGATTTTGATGTAAAGTTGTTAAAAATTCAAAAGCTGAAAAGATAAACTTCATGATTCCACTATGTCTTCAGATGACAGCATTTTAACAAAAAAAGTAGAGGAGAAGTGTTGCAGGCATACAAGTAATTATAAAATCATCCCTGTGCTGATGCTAATCCTTCAACTGAACAATTGAGACTAACTCCATCTTCCTAGAGTTTCCTTATTTCTTTTATTGCATATATTTATTTCATCCTGTTGGCCTGAATAGCCATTTATGGAAAAGCAAACCACATTGTAATGTTATTTTCAAGAACATTTCCCTTCATTTTCTCCTCTACCTTCAAAAGCAATTTCCATAATTTAACAGTTTGTAGCCTAATCACTTTTCATTCATACCATTCGGTTTTAGAGCAGTACCTATTCTGATGATTCTGTTTGTGCACTCGACAACATTGCACACACTGAGCTAAACTTTGCTGAGTACACAATATTGAGGAAGGCACTTGCATAGTTTCTTTAGGCATAATTATTTTCAATTCCATGGGGGAACAACTGTGCACATTCTCATGTAGTAATTTACTGCCAGTAGTAAGTTAAGCCCTCATTGCCAATTTAAATAAATTATGGTAATATCACAGTTTAACAGCCGGAAATTAACCACTTGACCTTTACTAAAGAGTTTGCTTTCATTCCTACTGGTAAAAAAAAATCCTCTGAAAGACAGGCAGAAATAAATTCAAGGAGAAATAGGCAGAAGAACATTTTCTGGAAGAAAATCACAAAAAAGCATGAAGATTTTATAAGGGTCTTAGTCCAAATGCTACATACAAACACAACACATTTCAGGAAAAGATCATTAAGTCCCATTGGGGCCCTAAGTTTCACAAAGAAAGAGAAATGATGTGGTGAAAATGCTGGAGGACAGATAGAATTCCAAGAACTACCCTCCAAACCCAACATTTCTCATTTAGCGTCATTGAGTAATGCAGCACGGAAACAGGCCCCTTGGCCCAAACTGGTCCATGCTGACCATGGTGCCCTCTCAGCTAGTTCCGATTGCCTGAATTTGGTCCATATCCCTCTAAATCCTTCTCATCCATGTACCTATCCAAATGGTTTTTTTAAATGTTGCTATTGTATCTGCCTCAAACACCTTCTCCAGCAGCCCATTCCATATACTAATTATATGCTATATATACTCTACGATATTCTACAGGGACAGGACTGGGGAAGACCATAGTTTGCTCATGCATGTTTCTTGTAGGCTGCTGACCATTTGACTGGCTAAATACCACCATTGAAATTGAATTTTGGAGTCCTTGGTGTCAAGAACTCAGAATTGGGACAGTAGACCAGGTAATAATAGGTCGGTCCACTCAGTGCATTTCTTTTGGATAGCAAGGGTACCCCTTTGAAGAGCTGAAGTACTGGTGTAGGAAAATTCCCAGGACAAATTGGAGAGGTGGCAGAGTGGGTTAGGACTCCTTTGGGAGGACACATCAGGTAGTTTTTCATACTGTTAATTGCGGTGAATATTGTGCGTAAAATGTGCCTCAACTCCTTGGAACTGCCTAACTTCGCAAGACATGTCAGGAAGTATACAGAATTATCAACAAGTGTTGAAGTTTCAAGCAGTCTGTAGAGTTGTCAAAATGTTTATTTATGTATGACAATGTTTTTCACAATACAATCTAGTCAACAGTTTACATGCTGAAGTAATAGAACTATATTTTTTCTTCAATATGAGTAGATGTTTGTGGATGGATATTCAGTGAGTTAGCATGACAGGTGAAGAGGTGAGGTGGTGGATGGAAGTAGGCAATAATTTTATATGTGGGTATACGAGCCATGAGAGGCAGATAAAAGCATTCCGTTTCATAGTTCGGAATAGCTGAGGGGTGTGAAACGGGTGCAAAGGATAAGAGCTGGAGTAATATTTCATGTTTCACCCCTTTGGAGACTAAGTTGCCCCTTGTCTAGTCCCAGGGCACTATTTGTGGAGATAGAATAATGTTTGGGTTTGTAAATAGGCATACTTGTGCCTAAAATGTGCATAAATACATTGGGACTGGCAAAGTTGTAAATAGACAGTCTGTAGTGATCGGAACAAGGTTGGCCAAGTGGATCTCGTTGAGTATGAGCTCCCTGATTGGAGTTGTTAACCTGGGCCAATCATAGAGTCCTGGCTGACAGAAAAGAACAGGAGTCTCAAGGTTTCTCCTCACTCCACTGACTGGCTTTGAGCTGGCTGGTCAGGGTCCACGTTCTGTACACGTAGAAATAAAGGTGACTTGGTGATGGGATACCGGCCTCTATGGAATTATTTCACAGTCCAAAAAAGCTTTTGTTTAATTCATTCATAGGATTGGACATTGCTAAGCCAGCATTTATTGCCCATTCCTAGTTGCCCTAAAGAAGGTGATAGAGAGTTGCTTTCTTGAACTGCTTATTTGTGATGCAGGTACACTAACAGTGCTGTTAAGGAGAGAGTTCCAGGATTTGACCCAATTTTAGTGAACAAGCAGTGGCATACTTCCAAGTCAAGATGGCATATTACTCGGAGGGAAATTTGCAGTTGGAGGAGTTCTTATGTATCTGCCACTCTTGTCCTTCTTGGTTGTAGAACTCACTGATAAGGAAGGCACATCTAAGGTGCTATGGATCAGACCCAACTCTTCAAAATATAGTAAGAAGATAGCTTACACTCCAACATTTTCTTATTTTTAAAGGCAAGTGTGAGGCATTGTATTTCAGACACAAATTGATTACTCAAACTACCAGGCTTGAAGCGAAACACACTTAGTTCTCACACTATAGTTAAAGTACAAACCAAAGAAAGAAGAATTAGAATGACTTAACTCTATTGGAAAACTGAACAGAATGATAGATTATTTAACTACTAAACAACAACTGTTCTAATATAGCAACATCCCACAAACACACCCTTTGCAAAGGCAAATTCAGTAAAAATAGATTGGCTCATAGGTAATTCTCCTTTCCAACAGGAAAGAACTTCAAGAGAAAACCCTGAGAAAAAGAGGGAGAACTCAAGTATTTTGCTGTAGCAGGGAGAGATGTGTAGCAGCTTCCAAACCCCAACAGCTACTGAAAGTTAAACTAAAATCCTGGTTCTGTGGGAGCTTGACCCCACGTTTTCATGCTGCTTCTGTTCCAAATTTTAAACAAAACCCAAGGCCTCATAAGTTTCTTACTTTATAGGCTTGGGGCAGACCAATTGTCACCTTTGTCTCAACCTCTCTTCATGAAAAAAGGATTAAATACACCTCTTAAAGCCACAGTATTGTCACAAAGAAACCTTGATGAATTATTGCAGTGCATATGCAGTTCAAGAAAGCAACTCTCTATCACCTTCTTGATACTCCAAAATAAATGGAGTTACAAAACCAGCGCCTGCTTGGAGTTCCTAGTGCTTTCTCAAATAAGATCATTATAGGATTTGTGCTGCATGACTGATTTATCAAACTACAATTTTCTTAATGGAGTGCCAATAGTTGGACAGCTGTAACAGCTTATTTAAGGGAAATGTTTGTTGAAATAAAACATTCAAGTTTTAAGTGAAATGCTCATTTACATAAGTTGTCGTGTACTAGAATGAAATGTTTGTTTTCATAAGAGACTAGTTAAAACAAATTCAATGTACTAGATGCTTTCTTTGAGTGGTGAGACGGTTATTTTTAGTCATGACATCATCAATAATAATTAAACTGATAACTTTACTTTCTGATAGCATGTGTCCTGCGTTATACCCATGTTAAATAAAAGGTGGGTTGGCATGGACAGGGAAGGGCAAACTGCAATGAGTGAGAATAGAGTTGGCACTAAGTTGGCATGAGGGCTTTAAAGGGCCATTGGGATAATGATGGGCGTATGTAATATGAGGGATCGTGAGGCCTGCAGATGAGTAGATGAGCATAAGGTGGCAAACGATTTATGAGAGTTAATGAAGGATGGGTAAATGGCAATGGGATGGTACAGGGGCTATGAGGGGTCATGGGGAAAAAGGCATATTTTGGCATCGAGGAGCAATGGAAATGTGAAGGTGTTGAGAACAGGGGTGTGTTTCTTGTCTTAGTCTTCATTTTTAAACTTTGAAGAGTGCTGAAAGCTAGCATTCCACTAGCCCACCTGAAGAACTGGCAGCCTCTTATACTTTCCTTGGGTCACCCAGCCCGACTCCCAATCCAGCACGCTCCTCAATCCAAAAATTGGAAGTATGGGTAGCCATTTTTAAGAGTCCTGTTCATAGAGTTGGGATTCCTCCTGGCTTCGAGCACCCAACTTAGGAACTTCGGATAAAAGTCAAGGCTAAAGTTTTCCTGATTTCCTTATCTGCTGCTGGCCAGCTCTTCACTCATCACTGCCCTTCTCCAGGAACACTTCCAATTCACTCATGGTTATAAATTGTACTGTCTGTCTCAGTGATTTTTCTTGGCAATTTAATCAGCAACATTCTTCTACCTTAATTTGTTTGCTTTCAACTTTCTAAAAATGGAGCCTTTTTGCTAAACAAGCCAGGGATTCAAACAGTTGCAAAATGAGGTTGAGAGATGAGCTTTTCCAGGTTTGAGGTCCTACAGAACAAAATAATAGAGTAAAGTGCAAAGGACTAGCCCATAAAAATCAGAATAGAAGAAAACCATTACTAGGATAAATTTTCAGTTTTGAACCAATTGACTGCTTTGATTCCAACAAGTTTAGTTTCAATGCAGTTATATGATATGGCTTTCATTTTTACACATATCAAACACATGAAATACAGACTAGCCCTTCTCCTTGCATTTTTATATTTCATCAACTTGAACAGAAAATATAATGATAGACATTGCAAAATACTAGGAACCCTCCCACATCAGGAATTTGAATTTATTAAGCTGTAGCTCATATATAATTATTAAAATTATTGTAATTCAGGTGGGAATGTGATGAAATACTTAACTACAATTCACATTTTAATATTTAAACAAATAATTAGTTCACATCACAAACGACAGATGCCTCTCCTGAACTGACTGCATTGTGGTTTGCGGTGAGGTGGCATTAGAGCTCAGTGGCTCGAGAGACAGCACAGAATGGAAAGGAATGAATAATCTTATCAAAGTAAACATCTGAGGAACAGGACAGATCCCATCTGTCATGTAACAAGCAAGGTACCTCCAGGGCAAGATCGCCACAGATGATTAGAGCAGGGACAGAGCAGACACAACATCACATAGACAGTTACAGTTGAGAGACGTTATTCAGTGATTTCAACTCATCTTTCCATAAAGTCTTATAAACTTCCCATCACAGCCTCAAACTGCATTGCAAATGGTTTCAGAAGTCTTGCCTCTTATAAGATGATGACTACCCTATTCCAAACATGAGGCATTGATCACATTTTATTTCTTATATTTTAACCATTTTAGTCATAAATTCTCTTATCCTGTAACCTGTAGGACAAACATGCTTTATTTTTGAAAATATCTAATACACTGATGACTATAGTATAATTTTCAATCTATTCTCACCCCACTTAACTAGTGACCAAAGAACTCAAGAAACTGAAACGGTTAGGCTGTAAGGTTGTCCTGATATTCCTGTCTATTAGAATGGCTCATAAATTGAGAATCTCATCTCAATTTATGAAAAATTTCCTAAAATCAACAGCAGTTTTATTTAGGCTAAAATCTTTTAAAATATCATTAATAAAGAAAGGTGGGGTGCAGTAGATTGGCTCACTAATCAGGAACGGTCACTCTGATTTCTCTCCACAATGCAGCCAGACCTGCTGAGCTTTTCCACCAATTTCTGTTTTTGTTTCTGATATCCAGCATCCGCAGTTCTTTCAGCTTTTATTCAATTATGCTGTTACACGTTTAGCCACTCTCCACTGTGCAATTTAGGAATGCAATCAGTCATAATATGAAATCATCTCAGATCTAACATGAACAACAGTTGATTTTTCCAAAGACTCCAGTTGAAATAATGTCCCAGATTTTCCAGTAGGGAAGTTTTTGTTTTTGAAACGTTGACTAGAATTGTGCATCATTGCAGGTAGGGACCATGCAAAGTCCTGACACAGCTGGCTCCATGGAAACTGCCTGGGAAGTTAAAACTTCCAATGGGAATTACTTGGAGGTCAGAATCCTCTGAAAGAGTCCCTAAACCTGACTTAGAATCGAAGACTTCAGAGGTTTCCAAATTACTTGCCTTAATCATTCACTAGGAACAGCTAAACAAATTAAAGCCTTCTCTATGTCCTGGCCAATGATAACACTAACTATCTTCCATCTCTAAAAAGTCATGACTGGCCCCAGTCTTACCCTGATTACTTGCCTGAACCCGGCCCCGATGACACCTGACCCCCAACTCCCCTCTCCCGGTCCTGATGTCCTGCTTGGTCCAATTCCTGACCTTCTCCATTTCCTCTCCGTTGACACTCGACCAGCCATGAACTCCCCGACATTCCCAGAGCTGAAAACTCCGACTGCACCCAACTCCCTTCCTGACAACTCCCCCCAGCCAGCTTACTCCCACATCAATTTGACAACCTTAACTCGCTCTTTCCCCTAATCCCCATGAGCACTATTACCCTGACCAAAACCCCCAATCTCAACCTCTGCTACACCATTGAATCAAAAGGGTTTTTACTTTCAAGATAGAAATCGCTGCCCTTAGCAGTCATATCTTTGCTGTGATTTGCTTTGAAAATTTGCTGTGAACAGATGCACTGTATTTGCGACGCAATTAGGAAATTCCTGAACATGCAACTGACTGTTTAGCAACACAGCTCTAAACACAAAAGTGGCATGGGATTCAGCAGTTTTACTGGCTGACCTGACATTTTTCAGTTCTGTTGCTAAAGTAAGAGACATGTCAGGTTGAAAAGATTTTGTAAGGGAGGGTGAACAAATAGTCAATCATGATCCATGTGGAAATAATATAAATAAGGATAGGTCTAAAGTCCTCCAAAACAAGATTAGGTCTGTCTGAGACAAGCTATCACTCTATTGGGCTCACTCACACCTGAATCACAAGGTTACGGGTACAAGTCCCATACAAAACCTCGGATGCTTCTCCAGTACTTTACTGAGGGTATGCTGCACTGTTAAACTGTGCTACCTTATGCATAGAGTATAAAACTAAAGCCTCATCTGCTTTTTCAGGTTGAAGTAAAAGATACAATACATATGAGCTTGGGAATTATCCCAAGTGTGCTGCCTAATATTTACCCTTCAATCAAGCAATAAAAAGCTGTTATCATATTACTGTTTGTTAGAAAGTTTGCTGTGTGCAAATTAGATGCCATGTTTCCTACATTTCAACAATTATTGAAATCCAAAAAATACTTCATTCATTGTAAAAAGTGATTTGGGATGTCCAGAAGTCAAAAAGGCACTCTGTAAATATGAGGATATCTTTTAGGAATTGAAGCAAAACTAATCTCAAGATTACTTCTCCATCCATGTGTTAAATTAATGAAGTATAGTGTGAGTGGAAAGATCAATGTATGGTCAAAATTGTGGTATCAGGGAGATAGATTGGCACTAGTCCTAAAACACGAAATGAAAATATATGTTGACTCAAGAAAAGTTATGTAACAGCAATATCATGAATATTTGCTTTTAAATATATTTGTGCTGCAATGCATTAACTACTGGCAGGCTTCCTGCTCCAAAATTAATGAGTTGAGACAGGGAGGCTCAATTTTACTGGTTTGAAAGTAATACAAAGTATAAATTTCAAACTGATATTAATATGGAATAAAACAAAACATATTATGCAATGGCTGGTTTATTTTCTAAATCAATTGCAAATTGAGATTCATAAATCAGTTAGTGAAAAGCCCATAAAAAGTATATAAATCCACATTCAGCGAGTGTGAAAAACTAGACCTAGGAAGAAAATATAAAGCTCCGAAATTGTGTTGACAATTGTCTATCAAAATTTAATTTTCAAAGAACATTAACTTGTTTTCTCCTGTCACAATGTCATGTAACAGGTGCTGTGGAAAAATATTGTACTAGGTTTTAATAAATTTGACACTGGTATGAAATTGTTTTTCTCATCCAAAAATGCTCTTTCTTAAGTCTGAATGAATACCAGTTAGTTCACTCAGTTATGATCTTTGATAGGATGATACATTGTGTACTCGAATATTGTCCTTTAAGCTTACTTTATCATCCCATTTTATTTTCAGTCTATCCATATTATCTGATAGGAAGATAAAGGTTCTTCTGTCCCAATTGCTTATTTATATATGTATCATGTCAAGTGGATGCCAGCTCTAGCCAGTACTCTCCTTTGGGACTTCAATGAAAAGGATCAAAGGGCACTTTGATCTTTCTCATTTTTCTTCAATGACAGCAAAGTCCCACTGGAGGTTATGTTTTGGTCTTTTAGACATATGTCTGAACAGTCCTTATCCATGGTTTGAATTCTTACAAATGTAGTGGGAAGATTCTCGGTTGCCTACACACAAGATGCAGGTCCTAGTTGTGAAATGCATTCATGATAAAAGCCCTGCCCTATATTGTCACTGAGCATTCTAAGGGATGAATCAGACTTTCCCATTTACACTTCCTTTAGGTCTATCATTTACTTTTTTCACGCGTCTCATTACCATTTTCTTTAGCTTTGCACACCACCAGCACCTTTGTCATTTTATCACTCCTGTCTTCCAACTAGTCACAGACTTTCCATTTTCTCCCTTCTTCCCCTCCTTTCTTTGCCTGCCTCTAGTCTCGTGTCAAATCTGTTATATCTTTAACTTTACCCAGTGCCAATGAAACATCATCCACAGTGAACACTGGGCAGAATCTTGAGCTACTTCTGGAAGTAGGAAGCAAGACAGGCAGAGAAACATAACTTTTTATTCATTCACGGATGACGGCATCTCTGTCTAGGCCAGCATTTTTGCCCACCCCAGTGGGCAGTTAAGAGTCAACCACATTATTGTGGGTCTGGAGTCACATGTAGGCCAGACTAGGCAGTTTCCTTCCCTAAAACAATTCAGTGAACCGGATGTATTTTTCCGACAATCGTTTCATGGCCATCATTAGACTCTGAATTCTAGATTTTTAATGAATTCAAATTCCACCATCTGCCATGGCAGCATTCAAACCCGGGTCCCCAGAATATTACCAGGGTCTTTGGATTAACAGTCCAGCAATAATACCACTAGGCCGTCACCTCCCCATTAAAAAATCGGAAAAGAGATTAAAAACAAGATTCTCAACATGGGATGTAAGTTTGTAATTAATGATGTAATTAATTTCTGAAATTTAAAGATGACCTCTTAAAAGAAGAGCACATGAGAATCAAGTACTCCTTCCTAATTAAGCTGAAAATGAGCTAGCAATACATGCCTTCAGATTCATAACAGCATTATAATTGTGTGTAATAGGTGAGGTAGCCAGCTGTCTGGACCTTGATGTGAGTTGTCATTAATTTGTTAACTTTAGGGAGTGTTCCTATATGCCAGAACATATCTGAGACTGGGTGGCAGCAGTCCAAGCACAGGGTGTAAAGTATGACTGAGAGGGAAAGGCTGAAAGTGTGGTGGGTACAGCTCATGGGGGCTGGCCAAAGGTGGAAGTCTATCTGGCAAAAGGAAGCAAGCTGACCAGAGAAAGGGGGCAGGCTGACTGACAAAGGGTGGAAAGGCCAGAATGATTCACTGAGAGTGTCCACCGCAAGAGATCCAGTGATGCTTCTGGCCTGGGTGTCAATTATATATGGCACTAGGTTCTTTGAACCATAGGACAATAGAGAAGTTTCAGCATAGAAAGAGGCTGTTCAGCCTATTGTATCTGTGTCAACTGAACAAACTAACCCACACATTCTAATTCTACTTTCCAGCACAGGTTCTGTAGTGTTGCAGGCTACAGCACTTCAGGTAAAGATCCTGGTTCCTTGTAAATGAGACTGGGCAGCAAATTCCTGGCACCCATTACGCTCTGGTTGAAAATGGGGATGACCACCTATCCACCTTGCCACAAGATTCACTGAGCTCCTTGCACATGCATTTAATGAGCTAATAATTGGGTAATTACGCAAAATTGAAATTCCAAAACACCTCTGTGAGCAGAGTGACATTCAGCTCCACACCCACTGTTGAACTTGCATTCCATTCTTTTTCATTTCTTCCTCCACAGGCATACCAGAACTGTTGAAGGTTGACAGCACTTTTTCAGAGATGGCAAGAACTGCAGATGCTGGAGTCAGAGACAAGGTGTGGAGCTGGAGAAACACTGCAGGCCAGGCAACATGAGGGGAGCAGGAAAGTTGACATTTCTGGTTCTAATCATGAGTGATGTTTGCTTTGAAAAAGTACTTTGCACGCTGTCTCTTACCCCAGTGTTAAATCAGTTAGCATACAGTTTAAATAAACCCAAAATCAGTATCAATGACCCAGCTTTCAGGCTCAGCCAATTAGAGGGGAGGTGATGGCCTAGTGCCATTGTAGGAGATCAAGATTCTAATCCTGCTATGACAGTAGAATTTGAATTCAGTAAAAATCTGGAATTAATTGTCAATTGTCGTGAAAGACCCATCTAGTTCACTAAGGTCCTTGAGTGAAGGAAATTGCTGTCCTTACCTGGTCTGGCCTACTTGTGACTGAAAACCAAAATCAATGTGTTTGACTTTTAACTGCCCTCTGGGTAATTGGGGATGGGCAATAAATGCTGGCCCAGCAGCAAGGCCCACATATGATAAATAATTTTTTTAAAAAATGACTAACCCTGATACAGGTCTGGCAAAGTTTCTCCAAACTGATCCTCACCAAATGGCATGTGGCTTAGCCAAAGGATGGGACACAGACATGTCATAGACGTTTACTTCAATGCCAGCACTATTGTACAAAAGATGAAACTTTGTGAAAAGCTCAAAGACCTTACAGCAGTGACAAATCAAAATTTGCCATTACATATTTAGGCATTGCAGGAACTGTTACAAACCAGAAGTTGGTCTTCCTATTTGTGCATTCCTTCAGCATCTCTCCAGATTCCACAGATCCCATTTGAGTTCACACTGCACTTGCTAATTCTTCCCTGACTCTTTAGAAGCCATTTAGTATGTCTTGAGGTTTAGAGAATAAGGTAGCACTAAACAGTAGAGAGATGATGGTGATAAGAGTAAATCACAAATCAGAGTGTTCAAAGGCATTTCTCCTCAGTTAGATGTAGATAATTGTGACAAAACAAATATATTTTCTTGCCAGAACAAAAGTTCTTTTCCAATTTTGTCCTGCATTCCAAACAGTCTTCTACATAATTCTCTTTTTCATCATTTTAACTGGCAACAATGAAAAACAAGTGTGCAAGAAAGAACTATGGTAACAGAGAGGAGATATACAGAAGTTTGAAACCAGTTATTGATGCAACGTGATTTTCTTTATGTTAGACCTTGTAACATAAATTGAAGAGACTGACTTCTTGTTGAGATAGACATCTTGAATTGATATCCTAGACTTACATATATAAAGAAAAATGGTATCCAGACTGTATCATTATTACAGCTCATAGATAGCTGCCTGATGAACTAAACCGTATGGACGGAGTGGACCCACTGACACAAAATGTACTCATTGACTGCTGAAAGTAAGATGGACACCTTTTATAATTCTAAAGCTTTTATATGTCATGGTGTCATCTAATTGTGTTAAAGGTACAGTGCTTTGATGGAATTTGGGCCATAATGACAACAACCCCTTTTCCTCTTCTAAGAATAGGAAACCTGTTGTGGAAAATATATACAAGGGTGCACATCAATAAATTATTTTTATAGATTAAGATAACACTTTGGCAGGTGTATAATATAGCCAGATTTAGTCCTTATACAATTACAGTGACTCAGCTACATGTCTTCACTCTGTAATTTGCTACCTCTGTTGTCTGGAATGATCATGTTCTTTCCAACGAATGGTTGATCATGTACAATTCAAATGTATCATCTGTTTTATCACATGATTCAACAAGTGTTTATGACAATGTTGTTCATTCTGGGCTATTCACAATGTTAAAATATCTTTCCGTGAACCCATTGTTTCATACGAAGATCTCAAACTGTAATGCGTTATCCTGGTTCAAGTTGGAATAAATGTCTGCAAGCAGTTTGCAAACAATTGATCATTACCTTGTACCAATTTCTCCTTTCTTTCTGATAATATATCATGAACATGTAGTGTTGTTCAGAGTGTGTGAGGGAACAACTGTGTGAGCCTGTTTCCCAAACAGGAGAGTTGCTAGCTGGGTAAACCACTGCCTAAAACAGCAGCATGTACATTTAAGATAGCTACTCAAAACTCTTGGCAACTTGCTCTATATTTAATGGTATTGTGATCCAAATCTTTGGCGTTGGTATTGATGTATTTTCTATCACATAAATCATAATAATATATTGAGTGGTATATGTCAGTAGACCAATAATAAAAAAGCCTTATTGCATCAACAATGTCTCTATCCTGAGGACTCATTTTAACATTTAACACAGATAATGCCATTACATTGGGATGTTGGACACATTGTAAGCAGTTAGCTTGTCATAAGCTGTGGCTATTTCCCAAGTATCTCTCATGTAAGATGTGAAAGGGATAGCATTTTCACATATTCCATTCATTTTTGGGTATATCATTTAGATGGAAGTAAAATATTCAATTTTTCTGATGATATCCATGTGGTGTGTCAAACTGGCCATATGTACTGTCTGACTGGGGTCTACAAACTGAAACACTGCAGTTACCTTTTGGATTTTGTTGATATACTTTTGTGATAGATTGAATACAGGAAAGAGATAGAATACTTGGTGCATGGTGTAAAGATAACAATCTTCCCTCAACGTCAACAAAATTGAAAGATTTGATCGTTGACTTCAGGAAGCAGGGTGGAGGGCACAACCCTGTCTCCATCAATGGTGCTGAGGTGGAAGTTCATTGTTCATGATCACCAATAAACTGTACTAGTCCACCCATGTTGACACTATGGCCAAGAAAGCACAACGGCATCTCTACTTCCTCAGCAGGCTATGGAAATTTGGCTTGTCCATACAGACTCTTACCAATTTTTATAGATGCGCCGTAGAAAACATCCTATCCAGATACATCATGACTTGGTATGGTAACTGCTCTGCCCAGGACCATAAGAAACTGCAGAAAGCTAAGATCACAGCTCAGTCCATTGTGCATGCCGGTCTTCCATTCATTGACTCAACTTACACTCTTCGCTGCCTCAGGAAGACAGCCAAGATAACCAAAGACCTCTCCCACCCCAGTTATAATCTCTTCCAACCTCTCTCTGACAAACAGAAGATACAAAAGCTTAAACACGTGTACCAACAGATTCAAGAGCAGCTTCTTCCCTGCTGTTATTAGACTTTTGAATAGAACTCTCAAATTTTAAAATTAATGTTGATTTCACACTTTGTGCACCTTCTCTGCAGCCGCAATATTGTATTCTCCGCTTTGTTCTTTTGTCCTAATGCACTTTGTATGGTATGATCTACCTGTACTGCAAGCAAAACAAAACTTTTCACTGTACTTAGATATGTGTGTCAACAAAAAATCAAATCAAAGTGAAGTTTGAAACATTCCTGACACCATTCCTTGGTTGTTTCTTCTTCACAAGTGTTGTAGAGCATGGTGTTGCAATTTTGGTTTCTCAGACCACAAGGATTTCTTGCACATTTTAGCCCGATATCCTCATGGAGGACATAGCTTGCAAATGTTATGAACTTCTAGATCATGTTTTTGGTGGGCACATCTTATTCGCAACTTGGATAGTTTGCTATTCTTATTGGCAGTTCCAATAGTTGTTTCAGAGGTAAGCATCTGCAGATGTTGCTGGTCTACTAGAATTGTTTTAACCGTCTGTCTTTTTATTGGCAGAGAAACCCAGATAATGTTCTGAGACCCAGGTTCAAATCCCACCATGGCAGATGGTGGAATTTGAATTCAATAACAAAAGTTTAATGATGACTACGATTTCATCATTGATTGTCAGAAGGAAAAAAAGATGGTTCACTAATGAGCTTCAGGGAAGGAAATTACTATCCTTATTTGATCTGTCCGTTATGTGATTCCAGACCCACTGAAAGGTGGTTGACTCATAACTGCCTTCTGGGCAATTAGAAATGGGTAATAAATGCTGGCCTAGACAGTGATGCCTTCGTCCCATGAATGAATAAAAAAAAAGTCAGTGATGTAGTCTAGAAGTGATTTGTCCAGAAGCATCTTTGGTAAGATTTAATAGGTCTGGAGGCAATGACCAATCCCATATGTTTCTTCACTCAGTTAGCTTCTGTAAAATCATTATCTGTACCTCTGCCTTTGGTACCAACTTGCTGTCACCAGTGTTTAGTGTAGATTTGCTGTCAAAGTATTTTCTTGCCCATTTTACTGTCACTATGATGCAATATCATCTGCTGTATTTTAAGCAGCACTATGTACTAGTTGAGACAGATATCTTGAACTTTATTAACAACATTATGTACATCAGCATGATAGCTCCTCACTACATATACAGTCTGGGTACGATGTTTATTTGCACAACTATTACAGTATATACTGGATGCAAAACGTTAACTGTGTTTATTCCTTCACAGATGCTGCCAGACCTGCTGGGCTTTTCCAGCAACTTTGTTTTTGTAATGTATATACATAGTCAGCTGACTAGCTGGATTTGACTGAACAGATTGACCAGACCTGACAGACACAGATAAACACTGAATGCAGAAATCAATTACACCAGACCATCACATGTCATGATGTTATTGAGCTGTCCTGGAGGTACAGTGCATTGTGCAGTGCTGTACAATAATACAATAACCACTGGAAGCTATTGGTGCCTCGTGGTACAACCTAACTGAACAAACTTTCAGAGTAACAATGATGACACAGTTGGCAACATTCATGCCTTTGAGTCAGAGTTTGTGGGTTCAAGGCTAAGTCTTGAGCACAAAAATGAAGGCTGACATTCCAAGCAGTACTGAAGGTCACATATTCTTGCATTCAGGTTTGGTGGGTGCCATGATGTGGTCGCAGAAAAAATGCTGCTGCTCATGAAGTTTCACATCTCCATTTAGTGTTACCACTAAACATTATTAAAGGTTATTTAATATATTCTTGGTGTGGTCAGCAATGCATCCAGGCCTCTGATGATGAGTTTTAGAGTGAGGGCTCAGACCCACACCTGCCAGTTGTCCAATGAACGTCTAATGACTATTCTCTTGGGATTTGGATAGAGAAACAATGAAACTGGTGAAGAAACAATAGGACCAAATGGCCTCCTTCTATATCATTTTATGATTCTATAAGGGCATAGACCCTTTGTAATTTAAGTGCTCAGAGATGGCATGTCTGCCAATGAAAAGTTGCAAGTGAACTGATCAATTTTTGACAGATTTAATAATTCAGTCTCTTGAGGCAGATACATTTTGTGTATTCCAAGGTACTTATATTGATTGACTAACCAACCTTGCTCGTTAATAAGATCTTGAAGAGTAATGTCAGAATAATGAAAAGAATGCCGCTGTCTGGGCTGTTAAACAGTTCAAATTTAAGCAGTAGGTTTTCATACACTTAATGATTCCTAAACATTGGCTCATTTCAGCCAACCTTTCCGTACACTACACATTCGGTAAAAGGAAATTTCACTAGTGTGAATTTTCTTGATTTGAATACTCATTAGAGTTTCTTAAAATGACTTTGATAATCATAAGATAAATTTGAAAATGTGCTCATTTTGGTGATGGGGCTTCAGGTTCCTGGACAGCTACAGAATTCAAACGGATTTTCTGGCCCAGTCTGTTGGACTGAAGCTTAAGTGAGACAGAAGACCATGGTGGCGAATCTCCATTGTAGCTTCAGTAGAAGAGCAGCTGAGGGCTTGGAACAGTGACATGATGGCACTAACAGTGTATGGGTGACTGTGAGACAGGCCTTTGGAAGTATACACCATTTTTCATTTTACCTACTTTGCCAAATGCATAAACTTACGTGTGGATTTCCTGAGTTCATTGTTATAAACCACTGTGACACATAGCCATCCTCTTAAATGTCATTCTGCAGGATTCTCAAGCAAATTCTTCCTTTATTCTTTTCCTCAGCCATAGGGATTTAAAAAAAAAATTCTAACACATATTTTCTGGCATTTAACAATGACAAGAGAAAGATTTATTTTAATCACAACACATCTCCTTTATAGACTACTAATATAGCCATCCTTCCAAAGCAACAATGCATTGTGTCATAGTTTATTATTTTTCACTGGTGTGGATGGAACAACAGTGTCAGGTTAGTATTATTGATATTCATAACAGATAATATTTACAATTGTGCAATTGTTAATGCAAGTCTTACTTTTATGGAAGTTGGTCATTTCACCTTTATCTGATGCTTCATCAAGACACAAAGAATAAAGGGGTATGTTTTACAAATATTTGTGGATCCGTGTACAGTTTCACATGATAAGTCTATATTTTAGGAATTTAGGCCTGGAAGTTTCCTAAAATGTTCACTTGAATTCCTGATCTTTCTTGTTGAATTCTGAACTTGAACATTAACCTGTTTACAATTTGTTTACTACTTTGATTTTATATCCATTAAGTATTCAGTACTTTCATAGTTTACTGTTATGTATATGCTTTCCTAGTCTTACATTTCCTTTCTGACCTGCTTCATTACCCATTACAAGATGGAGCATAAATTCTTTTCTTGTTGAGCTTCTTGGGTCATTAGTTTATTGTTGCCTGACGCTTAAATGCTAAACCAGTACTGAAGAGCAAGGGTTTGGAACATGGTGTGGAAGCATCCTGAGAAGTATAATTTACATATCAAGTTATTGCTGACTTAGTGGATTCAGTAGACATTTGCGAGTGTATGTTTTCTTCTGGAGAGTAAGAAGTATCTTTTACCTGTTCCTATGAAGATTGACTGACTGAGAATGAGAGATAGATAACCAATGAAGTACAAATCCATATTAGCAGGTGAATACGTGATAAAGCAGTAAGATGGATTAGAAGTATGCGCAGCAAGTGAAGGATGACTCGTATGCAATCAATACAACTGAGGCAACGTTACTGATAAATTAAGTTAGGATCAATACTTCTTTAAAGAATGGGTCAGTTTGTAGCGAAATGCCACTCCAAGGTTTATATTAGACCTGATCAAAAACCTAAAGCATGATGGATCATGTTGACTTGACCTTGTTTGAGAGAATCATACACTTTTTTCTTGCTTAAAGCTGTTTGAAAAGACTAACTGTTCATAGCAAGAGTTTTTTTTTAAAATCTTGAAGTTAGATATGTGCTGTTGGGAAGTAAGAGAAAGACGATCAAATTTTGAGAAAAGATCAGAAGGTATAAGCTTAGAATGAAAGAAGCAGCTGACAAAATAAACTCATCTCCTGAAATTAATGGAGCTAATCATTCCAACATTTGAGGTGAACATGATAAAATGGTATATCGCATGTGCATCTGATAAACTGTCATGCCTTATTGTCAATACAGACATTGAATGTTTAAAATCACCCAAGGTGTTTTAACCTCAGTTAATTCTTAGATTTTGGAACTGAAGGGTTAAATAGACACTTCAAGGGTGTTGAATTTTTGCAAATCAAACAAAAAGGTCACCTAGCATTATTGGAGTCAGTTTACATGATTGTGCAGTTGAATGCCATGCAGTTGTGCAAGTCATTAAATATTCAATAATGCATACATATATCATCTGTGCTGAGCAAGACTTGCAAATAAGTCAAATTTAGTACCAATATCGACAGTCATTCTAAGCATCAGAATGGAAAATGTTGCCAAGTTTGGTTGAAATAATGCAGAAACTCCAGGAAGGAATGAAAATATTGATAGAGCCTCAAAGGTACCTGGCTGCTCTCTGACCGGTTATTGTGCAGTCTTTGTCCTGGTTTGCAGAGAAATGCCTGCTCATGAATTTCCATCTCTAATGTGACTCCTGCCAGTCTTAGTTTTTTCATTATTTCTTCCCTTTTAAGAGATTAAATAACCCTTTGGATCTGTTTCCAGGACACCTCTGGTGCAGGTAAGACACCATTTGAGATTGTGAAAAGGCATGCTGTGCATTACGTGTGCATAAACTTA
Organism: Ginglymostoma cirratum; assembly: GCA_024137785.1. NCBI lineage: Eukaryota > Metazoa > Chordata > Chondrichthyes > Orectolobiformes > Ginglymostomatidae > Ginglymostoma > Ginglymostoma cirratum. The sequence continues at coordinate 15,096,497 of JAHRHZ010000088.1, read as the reverse complement.
CTGGGACAGAGTTGTCAAAGAGCTGTCTAAAAGGCAGCATGGAGCTTAAAGAAAGAGATGTGTTTACAGTGCTTGTTCACATAAAACCATTTGTTAGTGCATTTGTGCACTATAGCATTTGTGCTGCATGACTGATTTCCCAAACTATAATTTCCAAAATGGGATGCCTATTGATGAACAGCTCTGACTGTTCATTGAATGGAAATGTTAGCTGATATAAAGAATAAGCGTTTAAGATGAAAAATTTGCTTACACAAGGCATTGACTATTGGAGTGAAATGCTTTCATAACTTTAGTATCAATGGGAATGTGTTTTTGTCAACAGTGACATCATCAATGGTTTGATAACTTCATTTTGTGTCAGGACGCCTCCTCAGCTACATCCCTGCTGGATAATAGGTGAGTTGGCATGGAGATGGAAGGACCAAAGATAGTGGGTACACATTATTTGTTCGTATCGGGTTGGTATAGGGGATAGTAAGAGCCCTGGTGAGAGAGGAGCAATGGTTACTGTTTTAATTATTATTTTAAAACTCTAAACACAAACAGGGTCCAGAGTCCTTGAGCAGGTTTTCCAGGGAAAGACAGCCTTCACAGCGCTTCTGGGATCACCTGGCCCAATAGCCAATCCAATCCAGCGCATGGAAATGGCCATTTCTAAACGTCAGCTTCACAGATCCAGGATTTCTAACACCTCTTTGCACCTAAATCGTGAACAAAGATTGGGATTCAACCGAGTTCTAATTGACCAGGTCCAGTTTCGGATAGACTAACATTTTTAACTTGTATCTGGAGCAACATTTGACGCTAGAATGTTAAATTTTCTGTTCCCAGCAAGACTCAATCATTGTAGTTGTACATACTAACCTCAATTTAAAGACTCCTTGAAGAGGATATTCCCAACCACAAGCATTTTAAAACCATATCACACATCAGTAAACAATTACACAGTGTCGAGCATCAGAGGGCCACAAATGAAGGTAAATAAATTAAGAACACTGTTAGTTACATGGGTACATGACTTCCTTTAATCTACCTTTTCCACTTGATTAGTTTTTCTTCTGTGTAAGAGCTAATTAATATGGTTCAATGCACAAGTCCTTATAGAATTAAATTTCACAAGGGCATTTTTACTCAAAATATCCTGCATTCTGACATCAGAACCAAAAGATTAGAACTATCAGGAAAAATTGGGCTACTTTTGCTTCAAGAGAAAGACTAAGGGAACCCTGGTACAGTCTTCAGGAACACAGAAGGATTTGTAACAGAGTAGACTTTAAATATATGTTTTTACTTGTGGACAAGAACAGAACTAGGGGCTGTAATTACAACTACACAGACACGATGGGTAAAGGAATGGAAGGATATGGTGATAACGATGAGCTGAAGTAAGATCCAAGAAAGCTCAGGTAGGAACATAAATTGGTGAATTTCTTATAAGTTATATGTAAACCTATGAAAATTTCAGCAGTAAAATAAAGAAGATTAAAAAAGAGAAGAGTGATGATAGACTTCTTGGATGGCTTCAAGTTTCTTTCAGCTGATTTCTCATTGAAAATGAACTCTTCAAGCTACTCTTCTGCAAACAGGTCTTCTGACCTAGCCAGGGAAAATGCCTAGTGCAAAAGCTCAGCAACTGCACCACAACAGGAATAAATTCAAGTCGAACACCCAATTGGCAAAGTTCATGACTGAACAATTAACCCACTCATACTATATAGATGTTTGTGCGCAGTATTTTCACGCATTAGCTCAAATTAGTACAAAAAGCACACAGTAGGAAAATTAAACAGAAGACTTCCATTTATATAGCACATTTCTTGACCTCGGGAGGCCCTAAAAGGGTCTTGTAGCCAGTGAAGTATTTGTGAAGTACAGTCACCATTGCAATGTAGGAAATACAGCACCAACATGTGCAGAGCAAGATCCCACAGCAACTGAGTGACCTTTTGGAATTTTTGTGATGAAGGGAGAAATACTGGCCAGGTTGCCAGGAACGATTTCGCTCCACTTCTTTAAAATAGTGACATGAGGTCTTTCACTGTCACCTGAGATGGCAGACACAGATTTGATTTAATGCTTCATGTGATAAGCAGCACCTCTGCTACTGGTTGATTGATTGATTTATTATTGTCACATGTATTGCGATACAGTGAAAAGTTGTTTTTTTTATGCTGTACAGGCTGATTGTACCTTCTAAAGTGCATCAGGGTAGCAGAACAGAGTACAGAATACATTTGTCAAACATTCCAACTGAAAGAAAAAGCTAGAACTATATTTAACCTCATTAATTCATCAAGTCTTTTCAAATGTTTTGTAAAGTTACAGTTTCAACTCAACTCACAACTGATAACGTACAACTACAGGGATGTCTCAGTAAATTGCTTGAGCACTGTCACTGAGAGATATACAGAATGCATACGTCTTCTAAGAATTAAGACATTGTATGTTTTTGTTGTTTGTATACATTGTCTTTGACTTCTTGCAAACCGGGAAAGTTTTATGTTTTACTGAGAGACAACATGCAAATAAAATGAGTTTGTTACACAGAATGTTAGAATTACTGTTATACTGCAGATAGTTTGTGAAGGAACAAACTCAGCCACTCTACTTATTCAGATTTATTCACAGAGCTAGGCATTACACGTATATCTCTCTACACTACACTTTCCTTCTCTGATGGTCAGTATCTCTTTATATGTTTTTTTTTAAATTTAACCTATTTCCTATTCAGTAGGATATTACTACACACCTCTGCAGCAGGTGAGATTTGAACCCAGCCATTCTAGTCCAGGGGTAGGGACACTACCGCTGAGCCAAAAGGGTCCTTTTTTATATGGTCTTGACTAACCATCTAATGTCTTCTACCTGTAGACACTTAATTGATACAATTCACATTTGTATTTTGACTGTGTAATTTCACAGGTCCAAGGTACAATGCATAGTTTATCTTTCCTATTGTAGAAAGGAAACACTTGTATCATTTGGAAAATATTTGTATGGTGTAAACTAAACATATCAGGCCTTCATTCTGTCAAACAGAAGTGAGTGCTTATGCCAGAAGAATCTCCATGAAGCCTGCCTCTTTTGTTGAGATCTGCTTTTAGTTTCTCCTTTGCATTGAGGATCCCCAAAAGGAGCTTTTAAACGAATAAACAATTAGAGGGGAGGGTAGGTACAAACATAGTGGGGTCCAGAAGGGAGTTCCAGGATTCTCATTCAGTGATAGTAAAGACACAGTAATAAAATTCCCAATCAGGATGGCGTGTAGCTTTGAAAGAAACTTGCAGGTGCTGGTGTTCACATCCATCTGCTGCCTTTATCCTTCTATGTGCTGGAGGTCAGGGATTTGGAAGGTGCTGTTGTGGGGAGTTGCAACCAAGCACTTTGCAGTTGGAACTGCTACGAAGTTGACCAGCGTAATCGTGAATTGGAAGACAGGAAGCTAGAATTTAATAAATGATAAGGGGGGAGACAGTGCATAGTCCCTTTAAGACATGATGTGCTTTTCTATGCTTAGAGATTTAAACGAAAATGTGTCTGTAAGCAGCTGAACAGGTATAGAGGGTTCTGCAATTGAAACATGTATCAATTGGCTGCGTGATTGGAAACCCTAGGTTTGTTTTGATGTTTTGGCAACAAGCTGGAATCAGCCAATTAATTTAAATCAAACACTCAGTGATTGAAAGCCAATTGAATTTAAATCTAGAGATAACACAGTGTAGAGCTGGAGGAACACAGCAGGCCAGGCAGTATCAGAGGAGCAGGAAAGCTGACATTTCAGATCGGGATCCTTCTTCAGAAATCATTTCTGAAGAAGGATCCCGACCCGAAGCATCAGTTTTCCTGCTCCTCTGATGCTGCCTGGCCTGTTGTGTTCCTCCAACTCCACACTGTATTATCTTTAACTCCAGCATTGGCAGTTCTTACAATCTTTGAATTTAAATCTGACGGTTTTGACAATCTTGGACCAATCTATTGTAAGAAAATTTATATGTCATCCAAGGTGTATAAGGAATGGGGTTTTTTTGAAAATCGGTGTGAAAGCAAACTGCCATCTGAGCATTTCTGATGAAGGGTTTAGGCCCGAAACGTCAAGTTTTCCTGCTCCTATGATGCTGCTTGACCTGCTGTGTTCATCCAGCCCCATGCTTGTTATCTGAGAAATAAGCATATAGCTCTCGCAAGAAATCACCAGGCTCTCAGAGAAAGTGTCATCTAATCATGAAAAGTACCACAGCACTTCTTGCTATGACTCCTCACAAAAGACTTCACAGAGAAAACATCCCTGACAGCAGGATCAGCAGAAGAAAGGCATTTTTGACTGGAGAGACAGTGGAGAAGGCATAGTATTCCGGAAGACACATTCTGTGTGGACTTTGAGAGACTAAGTTTTAATTTATTGCTTTTTGCTTGTTACTTGGCTTATATAAGTGGGAGTTGTGGTTACTGGAACAGCATACCAGTGGAGTTTTGTTCACGTCGGGAAGAGTTAGGAGTTGAGGGGAATTGTTTGGTTTGTTAATAATTCTGTTCATTTGTTCACTGTTAGGGTTAAATAAATAAATTGTTACTTGTTACTTATAAAATGAATATCAGGGATTTTCTTTCATTTAACCTCCCCTGCTCTGTAACAGAACACACTGGATGTTGGTGATGGAAGAACTGAATATTGAAGTTGGTGGATGGGGTGTAAGTCAGCAGTTTGCATTCTCTTTGATGGCATTGAGGAAAGTACAGTTGAGGCCATAATCACACCTGGCATGATCTCATCAAATGGCAAAGCGGACACAAAGGGCAGAATTACATATACCTTCTTCCGTCTCCTGTTTTCCTGTGTTTCTTCATCCTCATCTCACAAGGTCACAGAAAGGAACGAGAGTATGCTTTTTGTTTGAGAGTGCTCGGTGCAGTCCGAAAAACGATTGTAGTTACAGTCAGATTGCACACTCCATATCCCCTTTACTGATCTCAACTAGGGAAGGCAATAATGTAGATTGGTAGCAGCTGTGTCTATAAATGTTACTTAATGTGATTCCCGTTGATATAATTTAATCATTTCTCTAAGCTAAAAAATCTATAAGTCCAGTGACCCATCTGTGCTGAATTAGCTGCCAAGGTGGAAGTAAGCCACTTGTAGACCTTGTGTTACTTGGTCAGACACACGAAAAGGAAGTGAATCATCATGGTTCTTCCACCTGATCATTCTCCAGTGGCTCTTTGTGGACTGTTCATATCTATAGACACCAAGGAAGCAGACAGTCACTAGATTGTTTAGTTCACCCAGTGCACTGACCGTAATAAACTGATTTTGTCAAAGCTCAGAAAACAGCCCAGAATGTGCTGAAGTAGTTGATCAGTGAGTTGACAGCTGCTCCCACCCACCCCTCTCTCAATTATACTTGGAAAGATTGCAAGGTTGTTATCTCACCTTGGCATTTCAGATAATAAATAGAATTTAGCCTCATGATTGATAATACTATCTGCGTGGTGGGATTAGATTTCAGTTGAAAAATCAGTGCTCCCTCTTTGCAGCTCATAATACCTGCCCAACATTTTCATCTCTCTCTAACATTTTTGTCTTCCTGAATCTGTTGAGGTTTATTGTTAGAATAATAGGACAAAAACACTATGTCTCTCGTGCTGATTTAAAAAAAAACATTTCAAATTCGCAGCAGAGGTCAATGACTGATAGAAGTGGAAATGACATTTTAATATTATTTTTGAAGGAGACAATTTTAACCCTTTTCCCTTTCTTCATTTTTCTAGAATTTTACCAAAATGCTTGATTATCATTCAGGTTCAATTTGGGGTGTGTGTTTCACCTGAAATATCAACCTATCATCTTTTTAAAAATAAATGCTGACTTAGGTTCTGTTCATTTCCAGAAATTTTTGTTTTCAAATTCCAGCATGGGCAATTTTATTTCTCATTTGTTCTGTTGTAGTTCTTGTGTATTCTGAGGTAAAATGACAGGGGTAACTTATGTAATGTTTGCAGAAGGATACTGAAGGAATTCAACATTGTTACTTTCAGGTTACAGAAGAATAATGATTACACTGAAACCTACATCCAACACGTACGACACTGAATTTTTTCCATTGTTCACTGGTACAGCCATTACCTGTTACAGATCAATGTAACACGATCCATTTTCTCTATATTTATTCAGAGATTAAATTTTTTATTGTATTAAAAATGTATAGTTTGAGAAACAGTGATGCTTAATGAAAAGGCTGTACTGGATGCAATCTAGACAATTTTGTTGTGACAAATTAGAAATATACAATGTGTGAAATGGCATAATAAGAGTCTATTTCCTTTCAATTCAGAGATGGGGAGACAGTTTCGCATTCCAGCACTTACCCTTATCTATAACTTGCAATATTTAGTCCTAGCTGATTAAATGCATCAATACATTTTACCTGATCTTACCAAGCATGCACTGGAAACCTGCAATTCTTGCACCTTTTGTTTTGACAAACATATAACTATAATTTGAAGCTAAGTGAAGACAATCAGATAGTCCCCAAGGTTAACAGCTTGCCACAAGAGCCTGATTACTAGAAATTCTGCCCATTTTTGATAGGGTGCAATGGATGGCATGGACTATGTTTCCTGCAGCTGTGGCTTCAACGAGCTACAGCCAAAGCGGGAGGACAGTGCAGATCATTGCTGATGCTGCACATGACTTTCAGCTATCTTGGCTGGATGAAAATAAACTGGGCTATGTACTAAATGTATAAATGATATCAAAAGGAATATACATCCTATACAAATTCTGTACTTTTAAACTGGGAAATGGATTTTTAAAAATTACTTATGACAACCTATTCAGAAAAACAACTCCAGACACCATTTTTAATTGCCACTCAACACAGCCATTTCCTGTGTCACATGGCAATATTATTGAAAACTCGTAATACACACCAAGCTACATGCTGATACCATTTATTTTATAACGTTGCAAAGCTGCAGGAGATGGTATTGCATAAGCTCACATGCTGTGATCGAAGCACTGCACAAAATGTTCTTCACTAAAATTGAAAAGTTACAAAGAGTGTGTTTGAGATATCACAGAAGCCACAACACCACGAGACAGTTTCTCTTTTGTTTTAATTTCATGCATTATTTTGAACAAATGGCATTAAAATACTGCATCATTTAAATTCAATTTCATCAACAGCACCACGGTCAATGAGAAAGAACTCGAACAGTTCAGTGTGGCATTGTTTTTTTCCTAATAAAAATAATTGGTTATTAATGAATAGCCTGTAAATAGGTTTGGTTCTGTGTATCCAAAAATATCATTAACCTCATACGATTCAATTAATTCACAGCATGTTGTTTATGTTGAGAATCGCATTAAAGAAAAAGAAAGAACTTGCATTTATATGATATCTTGGAATAAAAATTATTTCTGGCCTGTTTTCGTTGACTGTTTGCTTTGTTCGCAGTGGCCGCCATATTATGTCCTGAGGGGAACAGTGGTAAGGCCGAACAAAAGGAAGAGATTGAGGCTGGATAACTGCCCACAGAAGTATTACAAAGCTACAAAGTGAAGAAAATTTGATGCAGTGACAAGAATTATCTCTCAATATCTCCAAGGAATTTTTCAAAGAGCTTTGGCACCAATGAATCACAAATTGCATCATGTGCCTCTGTAAGCAAATACAACAGCCAATTTGCACACAGAAGAACTGATAAACAGTAATGAGACAGAACTTACAGATTTTTTTTAAAGAATGATGTGGTTGTTTGAGGAAAGAATATTGGCCAGTATGCTGGGACAATACTCAGTCCTTCCTCAAGTAATGCCATGAGGACTTTCATTATAAGTTGCTGTTATTTAATAGTTATTGGAAAATACACATGAGCTTATCTGAAGAACAGGAGTTCCTTCAATACTGTGGCGAAGTATCCAATATAAATTCATCATTTACTTTTGAATTTGAACTTATCTGTTATTTTGAAAAATCACTGAATTTTTTAATATCTGAATTATGGTGAAGATTGTGTTTGTTCCTTTTTGGTTCGGAACACAAATATTCACTAATATGTAGAGGTGAAGATAATGGTGAGTGCTATTAAAATATGTACACTTAAAGGTATGTTGGTCAAAATTTTGTGATCTCTGGACTGTCAGAGCATGGACATAAGGTCAAAGGTGTGCATCAGGACTTTGTGAAAGCTTTAAAGTGCCTACCCCTGTGAGAATTGCCTAAGGAGCTAAAACTACCAATGGGCAATTCCCTTACTTCCTGGGACCCTGTGGGAATGTCTCCAATTCAGAGCTGGAGTCAAAGGTTTTGGTCATTTCCAAAGATATTACCCAGGAAATGTCAGTTAGAGAAAACTTAGTCTGACTCCTGGCTGTCTACACAACTGACCTCCCAATCAATCAAACTGACACCCTCCCCCAACCCTGCTAACTACTCCCCAACTCCCAAACTACCTCTCGAACCTGGCATCTGCATACTCTAACCACACCTTGAGCCTGCAGACTACTTACCCTCACCCTCAGACTACCACAAATCCCAAGTTTCCCACACCACCTCCCCCCTTCATGACCTGACTATGCCTATCCATCTACGTCCTCATCTACCTATCACCAGTCTCAAGTGACATTCTCAGCAACCTAAAACCTCACACTCCTACCACCTCATCCACTCACCTACCAACTCACCCATCAACCCACCATATCCACCTACCACCTCACCTACATTCCTACTTTTGTCATGAACCCAATCATCCTGCTGCCCCATCCACTCACTCATTCATCCACTTATCCAAGTCACTAACATTGACACTAAAACCTTTAAGGTTACCACATCACAACCAGTGCTGTGGAAAATGGGGTGTGCCATGTTTCCTTCTTCCCGACTCCACTCCACTATAACCGAGCTCGCCAACTGATGCTCTGCTCTGCACTTCTGGCAAAGCCAGGCTCAGATGAACTAGCAAGAAATGTGAAGCAGCATTTGTTTCGTATGTGTTGTAGAACCAGTCACTAGCAGCTCATGTTTGGAATGGACTGCTGCCACCGATCCTCTTTCTACTCTTTTAACAAGAGTCAGTGATTAACAATAATAGAGGATGAATCATGAGTGAGTTTTAAGGAGAACAGTCACTTAACAGGTTGCAGTGTATTGCAAGATAGATTACGTTACATGCTTTTAGGTATGTTTAACTAGCCAAGCAGATGACATTGGTGGCACGTTTGTTTCCATCAGGATTTTGAACTGGACTCCTCTTTTCCCCACTCAAGATAGTAATAAATTATCAGATTTGGTGGAGCTTAATATACTGTACATCATTAACCCTTTCACGACCATTACATTGACAACAGCATTGAGTTGGGGGAAGATGAAGTGGAGCTGGAATCTGACAATCCTTGCTGCTCCTTGGAAGATACAGGCCAATGGTTACAGAAGACAGAGATTAGTAGGGCTTTTCAGGTTGGAAAGACCTCACTCGTGGAGTGCCACAAGGATTATTGACTTGGAAGAGGGAACAGAGTGTAATATATCTTGATTTGCTGATGATACAAGAGTAGATGGGAGGGCTTGTTGTGAGGAGGACATAAGGAATTTGCAAGGGGATACTAATAGGTTGAGTGAATGGGTATAAACTTGGTGGATGGAGTTTAACATAGGCAAGTATGAGGTAATGTTGTTTGGTTGGAAGGATCAAAGGGCAGACTATTATTTAAATAGAGACAAATTCCATAAAAGTGCAGCACAGAGGGATTTGGATATTCTTGTGAATGAGATACAATGGATGAGACACAACAGAATCCATTCAAATCCAAGCAATGCCACAATTCTCAGACGGAGCAGTGCAGGGAATCTTTGCAGAAGTCAACTCCTCTTCAACAGCACTGCATTAACTTTGTATAGTGTGTTGGGGGAAATTGACTGGAGAAATAGGTGATGAGGTCAGGTTGGGGAGTGGGTTTGGGTGTACAGTGGCAGGTGGGAATTCTAATGTTAGGGAATTGTGGGGGACTGTTTTGGTTGGTGTCAGCAGTATTGTTTTGGAGTTAATCAGCAATGGTAACTGCATGTATGTCAGTCAGAGCTCTCCTGACCCTCACACACTAACTCAGGGTCAGAGAATTTTTCAGAGGGTTCCAGATGTAGGCTAATTTCCCATGAGAGATTTAAACTTTCTGGTCAATTATCTGCTAGCTACTGTCTTGGGGCTTTGAGGAGCAACATGCATCTTTTAGAGATGAACCAGTATCCAACTGTCAGGGAAACTGGAAGATTTGGGCCTATGTATAATTCAAATAGTTTTAAAAAGCAGTTGCAAGAAATAATGAACTGAATTTTAACTCCAAGGCTGGGAAACAGAAGTTCGGACTGTTTCTGGGTCATGAACACACCCCAGGGGGAATAATCACTCATCAGAATGTTGATTGAGGTGGCCCTTAATGGTCATGAAGACGGATCCTCTGTCCAATTAAGGGTGGTGGGGAGTGCTTGCAAAGCAACAAAAGGGCACCTAGCTGCAGTAAAAGGTAAGTAACTGAGGGGATGATTCAACAGTAGGAGTAATGTTCAATTTTAGTTACTTTTTGGGAAAAGAAATTAAAAATGTAGAGAAATAAACAGGTCACTACTGTTGGGAGAACACGAGAGGTCTGTTTTTAACTGCACCAAGGTAGGGAGGACCTGAGTTTTGACTCGGGACTTTTGACTCCACTCTCTGCCTGCCACTCAGTGCCCAGTTCCAGACGATTCATCTCTCAGAAATCACAGATTCGCAGCCAAGTTCTGGTCCAGAAGGAGGCCATTCTGGTTCATTGAATGAGCATTATTGCCTGGTGCCAATCCCTTGCACATTATTTTCATCCGAATAATCATCCACATGCCTTTTGAATGTCTGAATTGAACCTGCTTCTACCACATTTCCAGGCAGTGTATTCATAACCTATCTGAAAGGAAAAAGTAAAGTCGCCATTGTCCTTGTGGACACTACGGCTCATCTCTCATTAGAGAAAGGTGACTGGTGGTGAGTTTAACCTGAGGATCACTACACCTAGAGATGTGGGGAGAGGTTGAGGGGGAAGAGTCCTTCATGGCAACCTCAGTCAGTGTGGGAATTGAATCCATGCTGTTGGCATCATGCTGCATTGTGAACCAGCCATCCAGCCAACTGATCTACCTGACTCCCCTATATGCTAACTATGGTGAAAAAGATTTTCATCACTTCACTGTTGCTTCCTTCGTCGATCATTTTAAATATATGCCCTCTTGTTTTTGTTCCTTTTTCGAGAGGGAAAAGTCTCTCACTACCTACTCTATCCAGCCTGCTCATGACTTTGTGAACCTCCAGCATATCTCTTAGCCTTCTTTTCTCAAAGACGAACAGTTCAACTTCTTCAATCTGCGCTCACAATTGAAGTTCCTCGTCCCAGGAGTAACTCTTGTAAACTACTTCTGTATTCTTTCCGATGGATTCACACCCTTCCAAGAAAGTGTTGTCTAGAACTGTACACAACAGTGCAACTGAGGTCTAACAAGTTCAAATTCATCACCTCCTTGCATTTGTAGTCTCTGCCACCATTAATAAAACTGAGGATACTGTATGCTTTATTCACTGTCCTTTCTACCTGTCCTGCCACTTTCAATGATCAGTGGATAGCTACGCCCAAGTCCAGCTGCTCCTGCATACTTTGCCCTCGTTAGAATCGTACTCCCTACTACTGCACATAAATCAGCCTGTAGGTCACACTGGATCAAAATTGCAGATTTTATGTTTCTCAACAAGGCTAAGGTTTGGATGAATTTAGCATTTCAATTCAGTCCATTAGGCAGAAATAAATATCATACGGTATGCAAATTCAATCAACAGCTGTTCATATTTCAATCTCAGTTTACAGAACCTTCAAGCTGATGCCCATGAGACAGTTCAGAATGTATTCATCTCATACAGGCAGGGCAAATCTTGAAATTATAACAACCAAGTATGAATATTAATACTACAAAATAGCCAACTGTAATACATTTGTATGTCTGGTCCAACAATCAAAATGTATTTAGATGGCAATGTGGCCCAAATCCAGTGATTATTATTCATGCCTGTAGTCATATCAATGCTAACAGCAATCACACATTACAAGATAAGGGCAACTCCCTATCTTACAGTTTTAAAACGTCACATAAATATCAGGTTTTTCTCGTTTTGTAACACATATGCACTTTCGCCATGTCTGTTTTGGAGCATTTCCTGCATTTTATTTTAGATTTAAATGAGTACTTTGTATTTGTATTCACTATTGAGAAGCATCAGGAAAGAAGAGGAATTTAATATACTTCAACAGATTACAACTGAAAGACAGGAGGTACTAATGGTTCTGAAAGCGTCAAATTAGATAAATCCCCTGGCCTAGATGAAACCTATCCCAGACTGCTGTAGGAGACAAGGGAGGAGATTGCAGAGGCTCTGACATTAATTGGCAAATCTTCTCTGGACACAGGATCGATGCCAGAGGACTGAAGGATAGCTAATGAGGTACCACTATTCAAGAAGGATGATAGGGATAAACCAGGGAGCTTTATGCAAGTAAGTCTAACATCAGCGTTCAGGAAACCTTTGGAAAACATTCTTAGGGACAGAATTAATCTCTACTTGGCAAGGCAAGGATTACTCAAGAATAGTCAGCATGGATTTGACAAAGGGAAATGAAGTCAGACAGGTTTGATTGAGATTTTTAAGGAGGTCATAAGATATGCCAAAGAGGGTCATGCATTAGATGTAGCTCACATGGACTACAGTAAGGTTTTCAACAAGGTGTTAGATGCAAGTCCAACCAAGAAGGTAAGAGCCTGTAGGATTCAGGGCAATTTATCAAACTGAATTCACAATTATCTTATTGGCATGAGAGAAAGGGTGAGAGTCAATGTTCTTGTGAATGAAAGCCTGTGTCCAGTAGCTGTTTTTAGTATACATTTATTATCTAGATATGAACGTAGAAAGTTAGATCAGTGAATTTGCAAAATAAAATCATTTGTGCAGTAAATAGCAAGAATGAAGTCCGAGTATGGCACAATGCAGATAGGCTGGCAGAATAGTGGCAAATAGAATTTCATCGGAATAACTGTGAGTTGATTTTTTGGAGGATTAGCATGGCAAGGGAGTGCATGATGAATGGTAGGATCCTGGGAAGTACAGAGGTTCAGAGAGACCTCAGTGTGCATGTCCTTGAAGACAGTAGGGCAGCTTGATGAAGGTGTGAAGGAGGCAATTCAGATACTTGCCTTTATTAAATGAGATATTGAATAAAAGAACATTATGAAGGAGCTGTATAAGACATTAGTTAGACTACAGCTAGAGTAGTGCATGCAGTTCTGGTCACCACACTGTAGAGGTGTGTGATTGCTCTGGAGAGGGTGCAGAGGAGATTCATCTGGATGTTGCCTGGGCTGAAGTATTCCAGCAATGATTTGGAATTAGTTAAGTTGGGGTTGTTTTCCTTAGGGCAGAGAAGGTTGAAGGGGGACCATATTGATGTATACAAAATTATGAGGGGCATAGATTATGTAGGTGAAACAAAGATTTCCCCTTTGTAGAGACATTACTAATCAGGGGACATAGATTTAAAGTAAGGGGCAAAACGTTTAGAGGAAATTTTATGGAAGAATTTTTCACCCAAAGAATGGTGGCTCTCTGGAACTCATTAATTGAAAGGTGGTAGAGGTGGGAACCATCACAACGTTTATGTAGTATTCAGATGAACACTTAAAACATCAGAATTGATAAAGGAGAACCGATAAATGTTATTGTATTTGGATTTCCACAAAACATCAAATAAGGCGCTACATAAAAGCTTAGTGCACAAGATAGGAGCTTCCCAGTGTTGGGGGCAATGTATTAACATGGGGATTGAAAATTGGTTACCATGTAGAAGACAGAGTTTTGGTATTAATAGGTCTTTTCAAGTTGGAAAGAGCTGACTAATGGTGAGCCACAAAGACCAGTCCTCGGGCCTCAATTATTTACAATCTATATTGGAGGAGAGGGCATTGAGTAATATATCCAAATTTGGTGAGGATACAGAAATAAGTTGGGGGCATATTGCGATGAGGACATAAGGAATTTGCAAAGGGATACAGATAGTTTGAGTGAATGGGTACAAACTTGGCAGATGGAGTTTAAAATAGGCAAGTGTGAAGTTTTGCTGTTGACAGGAAGAACTAAAGAGCAGACTATTATTTAACTAGACAGAAACTCCATAACACTGCAGCACAATGGGATCTAGGTATTCTTGTGCATGAAACACAAAATGTTAACACTTAGATGCAGCAAGTATTTAAGGAGGTAAATTGAATTACGGCTTTAATACTAAGGGCTTGGAGGTTTAAAAACAGGAAGTCTTGTTTTAATTGTGAAGGGTGTCGGTGATCCTGCACCTGGGATAGTAAATGTACTGTTTTGGTCTCCATATTTAACGATACACTGGCATTGGAGACAGTTCAAAGAGATTAATTAGGCTGATTCCTGGAATGAAAAGGTTACTTATCAAGAAAGACTAAACAAGTTAGGCCCGTGTTCATTAGCATTTGAATAATGCATGGTTTTTCTGAGCAGGCTTGACAGGGTAGATGTTGAGATGATGTTTCCATTAATGGGTGAGCTCTAGAACTACGGGACATAGTACAGAATCAAGGGAAACTCATTTAAAACTGAGGTGTGAAGGAATTTCTTCTTCTAAAGATTACGAATATCTTAAATTCTCTATCCCAGGCAGGCTACATCCCTGAAAAACAAACTCTACTAGTGAAAGAAGACGGCTTATCACACATTCTCAGGGGCATTTAGTGATGGCTAAACACATCCCATGAATGAATAAATGAAGAAAAGCTCCATGGATGCTGGGTGCTGACTTTACCTTGGAGTCTCCGATTGCCTTCATATGGAGAGAAACCCCCATCATTCTGGGGAAGTGTAGGGGCAGATGTAGGACTTCCCCCCCCCTCACCGCCATTCAGGGCACAAAACAAACATTCTACATCAGACAGGGGTTCACCTGGACATCCGTCAACTTGGTCTACTGTATCCGCTGCTGCCGATGTGGCATCCTCCAGTGCCTCAATGACACCACCCACAAACTGGAGGAGCAACACCTCATATTCTGCCTTGGGAGCCTACAGCCCGATGGCCTGAACATGGAATTCACCAGTTTTAAAATCTCCCCACCCCTGGCCTCATCCCATGTCCAACCCTCCATTTCATCCCCATCTCCTTGATCTGGCACAACTTGTTCATCTTCTCTTCCACCTATCTGACCAATCCCCACCTCCCGACCGACACTCACCCATCACCATCCCACCTACTTTCCTCAGCCGTACCCCTCCTCTCTCTATTTATATCCCAGCTCCCTTACCCCTCCCCCATTTCTGAAGAAGGGTCCTGACCCAAAACGTCAACTTTCCTGCTCCTCCGATGCTGCCTGGCCCGCTGTGCTCCTCCAGTTCCATACTGTGTTGCCTGTAACAATCACCAGTAGATTACTCTTGTCCAATTGATAAATTTACATGCAAAACCCATTAAGGGAAATGCAGACCACCAAATATGAGGGAGGGGTTGGGGATTAAAGTCAAAATGGAGCCGGAAGGGGTAAAGCATTCTACTGTCAGTGATGTCCACTTCTCTAAAAGCATCAAAAGTATTGGTGGACGCCACATGTTGTCTCCTTTCCAAAGACACCTGAGCACAAATGTAGCCTTGGAAGAGGGACAGTCAGCAACTATGACTCCCTCCACTGCCCTGGTTTAAGATAATTCATGAGACATGAGCTTATCATTGAATCAATCAAGTTACAATTCCAACATATAATCATGTTTGAGTTACTGGCAGTTGGAGGAAACAGGTCATGTGAGAAGTCAACCACTTTGTGTACATTACCTGCAGAACTGTGCATGCAGCAGTGAAAATATGTGGAATTCTTCATGCCTCTCTGTGTCCACACAACTTGAGACCATAAGAACATAAAATACAGAGCAGAAATAGACCATTCAGCCTATCAAAAGTCTTCTGCTATTCAACGGGATCATGGTTGAGCTGATAACCATCAACTCTTCTTTTTGCCTTTTCCCTGTAACTCCTGATTCCCCTATTGATTAAAAATCTGCCTGTTTCAGCCTTGAATAAACTTAACAACCCAGCCTTGACAGCCCTCTGCAGTAAAGTATTTCACAGGTTCACTATGTTCTGAGAGAAGAAATTCCTCCTCATCTCTTTCATAAATGTGCGATCTTATTTAAAATTATGCTCTTTGGTCTAGACTCTCTCACAAGCGGAAATAACTTCTCTGCAGCTACCTTGCCAAGTTCCCGAAAAATCTAATGTTTTTCCATAAGGTCACCTCTCACTTTGCTAAATTCCAATGAGTGCCAGCCCGATCTACTTTAACATTTCCTCATAATACAGTCCTTTCACACCTGGCATCAGTCAAGTGAACTTTTTCTGGACTGCCTCCAACGCTAGTATGTCTTTCCTTAGATAAGGGGCTCAAAACTGTCCATGAGTCCCAGTTGTGGAATGACGAGTGGCCTGATGAGTTTTAGCAAAACCTCATTGCTTTTATACTCAATTCCCTTTGGATTAAAGACCAACATTCCATTTTCCTCCCTTATCTATCTATTCTATTTAATTATCTACTGAACTCGGATACAAGTTTTGAGTAATTGACAGACAAGGACTGCGAAATTCCTTTGTTTTGTAGCCTTCTGCAAACCTTCTCAGTTTCTACAAAATTCATCTCCTTCATTATTTCTGCTAAAATGCATTACTGCATATTTTCCCAAATTATATTCCACCTGCCAAGTTTTTGCCCGATCACTTACTCTATCTGTATCCCTCTGCAGACTCACGTGTCATCTTCCCACTTTCCACCTGTCATTACAAACTTAGCTATTGTACATGCACTTTCATTATCCAAGTCATTAATATATACTCTAAGTAATTGTGACCCCAGCACTGCTCGCTGTGGTGCATCACTAGTTACAGGCTGCAATCCTGAATATGCCGCTCTCCCCCATTCCAGTTCTCTGTCTTCTAATAGTCAGGCAATGCTCTATCCATGCTCACATACTACCCCCAAAGCTATGGGCTTATGTTATTAAGTAGCCTAATGTGTGGTACCTTATCAAACACCTTTTGAAGTCCCAAATATATAACATCCATTGCTTCTCCTTTACCCATCCTGCTTGTCACCTCCTCAAAGAATTCTAGCAAATTTCTAAGGTATGATTTTCCCATCATGAAGCCTTGCTGGTTCTGCTTAATCATATGCATTTTGAAATTTCTAACTTTCAAGCTTTGAGTCCTGTCTGTTGTTGTTGCAGAGACTTTGAAGGAAGCACACTTTTAAGAGGATGATATGGTGGCATAGTGTTTAACACTGCTGCCTCATAGTGCCAATGACTGTGTGGAGCTTGCATGTTCTCCAATATCAGCACAGGTTTCTGCTGCACACTCTGGTTTCCTCCCATGGTTCAGGCTAGGTGGATTAGTCATGGGAAAAGCGGGGTTACAGGGATAGGCTTAGGGGCTGAGTCTGGGTGGAATGCTCTTTCGAGGGTCAGTGCAGACTCAATGGGCCAAATAGCCTCTCTCCACACCTGTAGGGATCCTATTACTTCTAACACAACTTCATAGATGTGTCGCCCCCATAGGAACAATCAACGCAGTTGGCTTCATTGTTAAATTAGGACAACTGAGACCATTGAATTCAGCTGAAATCCTGTAAGAAACCAAAGATTTTTTACCTGTTAGCATGGACTCAAATTTGCTCAACCTCTCCTTCTTAGCTCTATAATTTTATTTGAGTGTGTAGACTTCAGGAATGTGTCTGCAGAAGTTAGGTGCAAATTCTATTATCAAGTTAGATACTTTAAAATTAGGGGATGCCCTTTTAGGACAGAGATGATTTTTTTCCCCTGAGGGTTGTGCTCCTTTGGAACACTCTGCCTCAGAAGATGTCAAATCAGTGAATATTTTTGAGTCTAAGGTCAATAGGTTTTTGTTTGGCAGGGGAAATTAAAGGTTATTGGGAGTAGGTAAGATTGTGGAATTCAAAGCTCAAACAGATCAACCATGATCTTATAGAATACAGAGGAGCCCAAATACTGACTCCTGCTTTCTCATTTTTGTTTGATTAAAATAAAATAAAATAAAATAAAATAAATAAAATGGAGCTTTTCCTTTTTTGAACTCGAAGAAACTCAAGAAGGGCTTTGATTGCTTTTTTATGATCAAAGCACATAAATGCTTTGATGTTCACCAAATTCACAAGTAAAACCTCCAAAACATAGTCTAAGAACAGAGAGGGAAACCAATCAACACATCTTCAACTGATCATTACCTTTTTTAATTATGAATTCAAACTATTTATTTGGATACAACTTGAATACCTTCACTTCAAATACAATGCGGTGGCTCAGTAGCTTAGTGGTTAGCACAGAGGGACCTGGGTTCAATTCCACCCTCGGGTGACTGTCTGTAAGGGATTTGCACATTCTCCCCATGTCTGCGTGGGTTGCCTCTTAGTGCTCTGTTTTCCTCCCAACATCCAAAGGTGTGTAGGTTAGATAGATTAGCCATGTTAAATTGCCCGTAATTTCATAGGGATTTGCAGGCTAGTTGGATTAGCCATGGGAAATGCAGGGTTAGAGGGTGGTCTGGATGGGATTCTCTTCGGAGGATCAGTGTGGTCCATATGGGCTGAATGGCCTGCTTCCACACTGTAGGGATTCTGTGATCACCAGCTAAATGATTAACATTTATACGTTAATTATAAATGATTGTCATGTTTTAAATTTGCAGTGTGCATTTAAATTGTCAATAGTAATGAAACATTTTTAATTCAAGAGTCAGGAAAACATAGCTGGACATCATACATTTTGTGAAACTATGCACAGGGCACAAAGCTTTGCTGGTTTGGAGGATTAGTCATGTTCGCGTCAGGTTGTGGCTCCATTGACTAACTTAGGTTCCAATGAGGCACCCAAGTTGCAAAATTTGTACTAATTAAACAGTAACAAGAAAATATTTTATTACAGTTTTAGTTTTGTTTTCCACATCCATCCTGACAACATGATTCCATTAACACACTTCTAGATTGATAAATGCTGAGTAGACCTTGGCTTAAATAACATTTAGAATATAATAAATACATTAAAAATAATTTTCTTTCAAAATGATTGATAGAGCTTTGATTTAAAGTTCACCATTTCATGTTACGAATGCCTCTGTATGTACAACCTTCCCTTCTGCAAATGATAGCTGCTCTTCTCTTTGGGGTCTACTGCAAGTGTGCATTTAGACAATTAATTAGGAGACTCCTAAGAATGCACAAGAATTACCCTCTGCACTGGTGAACCTCAGTGCTCCAAATATGGCCTTCCAATGAGCATCCTATTGAATTGTGAGCACTGAATAAGATACCAGAATAGTAGATAAAATGTCAGGTCAGAAAGCCTGCCTCAGGTTTCAGGGTCACCAGCCCAGCTACCACATTGTTCTTACGCACCCCTAAAATTTACCCTCACCTCAAGCCCACCCATTGTACTCCCCATGCCCCCTCCATATTTCTTCATACTTTTACGTCCTCCTTCATGCACCTTATATTCCAAATGCCCATGCATCCTCTATAACC
Source organism: Ginglymostoma cirratum (assembly GCA_024137785.1). Classification (NCBI taxonomy): domain Eukaryota; kingdom Metazoa; phylum Chordata; class Chondrichthyes; order Orectolobiformes; family Ginglymostomatidae; genus Ginglymostoma; species Ginglymostoma cirratum. The sequence goes on along the minus strand of JAHRHZ010000088.1, from coordinate 15,076,831 downwards.
ACGCACTTAGCTTTCATAATAAACAGGAATCAGAATAAGATTGAAATGGACAATAATAAATAAACTTCTAACAATCTAATTGATCTATTTTTCTAATATATAGCATGATCAGCAACACATTCTTTTGAAACATCTACTAACATGTAAATTTCCTCACGTCATCACTTTGCAAAAACAAACATTTATACAATAGCCATATCAAAGACATGATACTTTAATAACCTCTTCAAACTGCTAATCAAAATGTGAATACAACTCCATACAAACATTAGTGAGAAGGTAGTTTTTGAAGCTTTAGCCTAGCATTTGGAGCGAAGAAGGATGAGAGGTGACTTGATAGAGGTTTACAAGATGATGAGAGGCATAGATAGAGTGAATAGTCACAGACTTTTTCCCAGGGCGGAAATGACTATTGCGATGGGGCATAATTTTAAGGTGATTGGAGGAAAGTATAGGGGAGATGTCAGAGGTAGGTTCTTCATACAGAGAGTGGTGGGCGTGTGGAATGCGCTGCTGGCAGTGGTAGTGGAGTCAGATACTTTAGAGACTTTTAAGTGACTCTTGGATAGGCACATGGAGGATAGGAAAATGTAGAGTATGCAGGGTAGATTGATCTTAGGAGGATAATCGGTCGGCACAACATCGTGGGCCAAAGGGCCTGAAACGCGTTGTACTGTTCTATGTTCTATGTATTCACAATTTGCTCAGCTGTCAAGACCAAACGCTATCAATACAAACAGTGCAGTTTTTATAAGTGTCAGGAAAAGATGACTTTCATCCAAGATACATCAGATGTTCTTTCAATCAAAGCAGTCCAGGAGAAGACAGCTTTTCTTTTCACTAAGGAAAATCTGTTGAAAGTTTTCTTCTATTTAAATCAACACTACACCAGGGAGCCCAAGAAAAACGTTCTTCAGTTTTGAATGTATAAGAGCACTTTCTCCAATGGGAAAATACTGAAAGAAATCTTAACCCCTAAACATTCTTGGTCAAGGTAATGGTCAACTTACCTTTTCAGGACAGTGCATGTGATAAATCATTACATTTTAACCACATCCACATTGTAACGCAGTACAGATTAGTGGTGTTTGATTGTGTTAGAATATTAACACTGAAAATAATGTCATAATGCCCCTGACTCATCAACTCCCCAGGAAGTTAAGCTTTCTTTGAGGGATTTTAAACCATTCAGCACATTCAAATAGTGGTGGGGGTGTTCAGGGGGACACTTCAATTTTACTCTTAGGTTCATCGTGTTGATCATGAGATGGGGGCAAAGTCGCAACCCATTGCCCTCTCAACATGTGAAATGGCCAGACAAGAGTAGTGGAGAATCAGGATGACATAGACTATTCAAAATTTCAGCAAAGCCTCCAATGTCTTATGCATTCCTGAGTCCATTCCTTCATTTATGAGGGCAGAAAAATCCAGCCCTTGGTGTCAGTCATAAAAGGACACATTTGATCTTCAGGTTTAAGAAAGAGATTTTTTTTTCCCCCAGTGCAGCCTAATCAGATCCAGAGAAAAAAAAATCTCAGAACAGAACTGCTGCCATGGTAGCTCGCTATAGATTTGTGCTTTTTAAAAAGACAGCCTACTCTCCTGAAATTTGGCTTTAATTTTTAAACTCTGCACACTGTTTTCTAGAATGCTCTTTGCTTTAGTTTCAATTACCTGTGTTGCTTCAAAATGTAGCAGCTCAACATATACAGCCCTCTGTATTGAATGGGATCATGCTAAATATTGTACCCTCATTTCAGACTCTGTCTTATGTATAAGTAGCCCACACGGGATCAGCTGGTAACATTGCCATACATATTATTAAAAGGGCAGACTATTGAAGGGATAAAGTGATTGATAGCTCGCATCTAACAGACTTATATGATGACACTATATAGTAGCAGTATAATAATTTACTTAAAACCATCTCCTACAATAATGTTAAAAAAGAACGAGCTTGCAATTTTAGCACCCTAACGTGTTTCAACCGTCTCAAAGCACTGCATTTATAATCAGTAATATTTCGAAGTACAAATGCTACTTCTTTCGAACTCAACATCAAAACATAAAGCATATAATATTAGTTAAATATTCCATTCGATGTTACATATTCCCTTTACCTCCTGTACAACAGAATCAATTTACAGAAACATAATCCTATTCGAACTTACTGTTTTTACAGGATAAGAACTTTGCATCATTATAATTACTAACAGAATAGGTACTCAGCAGTTAATTATGCTAAAATCAATTTCTTTGCTTGTATTAGCCTCCAAAATACAGCAATCAAATGTGATCAAATCAAAGCAAAATGTGTTAGCCTACACTTCAACACCTCAGCAGCGAAGTTCTGAACATTAAAGTGTGATATTGAAGTGAGCTGCTACATCTGCTTCTTTCATCTTTTAAGAATAGGTAATCAAGACATTGTCATTTTTCTTTTTATCTTACTTCGAGGCAGTATATGTTACACAATGAAAGACTACAAGGTCACTTGATATCAGCAAAAAGATGCACAAAGACCAGAAAAAAAAAACACTTTATGGGCTTATAACTATAGCACAATTCTTTTTATCAGAAATTTAATAAATTCTAAAAGTTGACTGATCAAAAATTTCTGTGAATCAAAGCATGAGTTTATTCAATTCATTCTGAAGTAGAACAACCTATAATTTTATGTGACTCCTACTACTAATCAAGAATAAGTCACAAAATGATTTATGTAGTAATTTTCCTTTCTGATTATAATAATCATATATTATTATTTCACAATTGAGAAAAAAGTTAAATAATATTTCACAGATTGTACTGGAAGGGACTGCTGAGATCAAGAATCAAAACTGATAAATACATAAAAAGTCAATAGTTCTTGAAAATAAGGGGGATTGTGAAATGATCTTTTAACTAGGATATTTGTTTAGTAATGTAATAGAAATACTCAACACAAACAAAATACTACCCTGTGACTGGATCAAAATATTTAAGCAAATGTGAAGATTTGTGTTTGGAATTCATAATGATATAAAAATCTGCTTCTAAAGGTAATAAGTGAAGAAATCATCTGCATTTCTGCAAAGACAACTAACCTGAGGCAGATCTAATGTTAAGGGCAGTATCTACCCACCTTCCCAGCCCCTGAACAATGTTGACAACAATGAGTCAGTTGGGAAAACCTGGTAAGATTTGGAAGATGCCTCAAAGTCTAAAGATAGTAGTTCTCAGTCAAGTCCAGGAGGACTGTTGTCAGTCGGGGGGTGCTGCTACACTTGGTGAAGAGCATTGTCTGACCTAAGTCCAGAAGCTTTGACATGGTCAGTCAACTGCTAGGAATATTCAGGATCAGGGGTCTGAGATATTACAGTGTAGGGAGTTGGCCACACTCAGTCTTGCAGGTCCAGTGTAACCAGTCAAGGGATTAGTGGCAAGTCAATTGCACAGAGGTGAGTTAGTAATCTGGTCACTCAGCAGTTGGGGCTGTCTTTCCAAGTCAGTGAAGGTTATTGATTGTGCACTGCCGCATAAGCCAGATAGGAATTAACTGGTACCCATCTTCCAATAGATCTAAATTGGGTGAAGTCATCATTCATTGCCTGTAAATTTGTTGTTGTTCAAAATGCAAGCAGCCTTTGTTTAGTCCCAGAAGTAAATGCAACTTATTTTTTGTTTTTTGTTTGCTTTTCACACTGTGCAATTAAAGTTAACATTTTTAAGCTGTTTGAAAGCATACAAAATCATACAAATCCCACATTTTACATGATGTGGAGGTGCTGGTGTTGGACTGAGGTGGACAAAGTCAGAAATCACATGACCCCAGGTTATAGTCCAACAGGTTTATTTGAAATCACAAGATTTTGAAGCAATCCAAAAGCATGTGATTTCAAATAAACCTGTTGGACTATAACCTGGTGTCGTATGACTTCTGATTTTGCCCACATTCTACAACGACAGGATGTTATGCAATGCTGGGAGGTTTGAGGAGAGCAGAACTCTCTTAAATGGGTTACAGTACGATATGGCTCCAAGAATGGGTAGTCTTTATAGCTTTATTCTTGTAGCTGCAAGCTCAAAGAAAGTTGATCAGACGGCTCATGATTTAAAGTGCGAATATATTTACAAATATGAATAACTACTTACAATGAAGTGTTACCTCTGCCACGTATGTGCCCTCAGAATTTTTTTAAATTTTCCCCTCCCATTTTGTCTGCTGTAAAAGGCTACTTGTGATTTGTAGCACTTCACCTGGCATATTGCTGGGCTTTAAATATGCTGCCAGTGGCATGAAACCTGGAATGTCCTGGTAGCAGTGAGCACCTCTACTGCTGAAAAGCACAAGATAGCATGACCATGTAGTATAGAAGCAATGTGCATACATAATGAAGTGAGCAGCAGAGAATTGTGTGAGAAAACATAATAGAGCTCATGGGGAGAAACCCTTCATGAATTTTCCTGAAACTGCCAATTTTGCGGTAAAATTCAGGCCTGAATATTTGCTTTCTATTTCTCTCCTTTCTTCCCTCCTTGTAACATAATCAATTGTATGCTTGATCTCTCATGCAGACAATAGAAAGGGAAAAATAATGGCTATCACAATATCACTGGCATTAAGGCATTTTTGATGCAACACAATGCATTTCTGGAGATAATACTATAAATATATGCACATATGATTTAATATTACAACTGACCATTCAATTCTGAGAACTTTGATATTAGGTTCTGGCTACCAGGTTAGAAACAACAACATTGTACGATCCATTTTTAAAAATATATAACTATTGTCTGTTGTTCACAACAGAAGGATGTGCTCTATTAGAAGGCTGAACCTACAATGAACTGGCACCATACTTTTTATTTATGGGATATCTGATATAGCAAGATTAACATATATTCATGTTACAGTAAGATCAGCCATTGGTGATCGATGGGTAACATACCACGTTCATCTTATTTTGTTTGAAAAGGTTGAAATTACCAAATTGTGTGATCAAAGATTAATAAGGGAAGAATATCATGTGGCAGTTATGTCACTGGACTAATAATAGAGGCTCAGGCTAATGCTTTGGGTATGACTTGGAGTCTCTCCATGGCAACAGGTAGAATCTAAATTCAATTAACAAATCCCAGAGTTAAAAGCTCGTGTCAGTGATAATGACTATGAAACTATAATCAACTATGTTTACAAACCCATCTGATTGCCCTCAAGGGAAGTAATTCTTCCTTTCTCACCGGGTCTGCCCTAGATGTGACTCCCTATCTACAGCAATGTGGCCAACTCTCAATTGCCCCACAAAACTCTGTACAAGGGCCTTTAGAAACAAGAAATAAATGCTGGTCTTGCCAGCAACACCCACATCTGTTTAAAGAAAAATAAATAGACTTTTGTGGGTTTCTGACAGATAGCAATTGCTCATCCAGTTTGTATTGACCAAGCCCTAGGCTAAATTTTGGAACAACCATGAGCCTCTCATCTGTGATACTGATATTGTGCCATCGCCTAACACAAGTCATTATTGTAATGCAACGTAAAAAAAAACCGTGCTACTGTTCACCTCTCCATGGATACTGCAGTCAGTTGTAATGCCTTTATCACTGACTTTGATTGAGATTATGTGGCTCAGAGTATAATGAGGATCAAAGTTGGATGGAAAATAAATTACATGTTTATCATTCTCATTTAGTTCTCATACATTTTATCCCACTTTATGCGATGCAGCAATGGAAGTGGAGGAGTTTCATTCAGTTCCTTCTCTTTATCAACCTTGCGACTATCATTTTGACATTAACTTTCTGAATTGCATTTTCCTTAAGTGAAATGCTCCATGCAAAATGGGAAAGGGGATGGAATAAAAAGGTACAGTTTTACATTTACTGTCATAGAGTCAGACATCATGGAAACAAACGCTTTAGTCGAAATGTCCATGCCAAACATACGCTCAAACGAAAATAGTCCCTCCTATCAAGCTTGGCCCATATTCCTCCAAACATTTCCTATTTGTGTGCTTGTCCAAATATCTTCTAAATATAACTGTACCCACATCTACCAATTCCTCTGGAAGTTCATTCCACACACAAACCATGCGCTGTGTAAAAAAGTTGCCCCTCGTGTCTTCTTTAAACCTTTCTCCTCTCATCTTAAAATCATGGCCTCTAGTCTTGAAACCCCCCACCCTAGCAAAAAGACACCTGCCATTCACCTTATCTGTACCCCATGATTTTATAAACCTCTATAAGGTCACCCTCAATCTCCTGTGCTCTAGTGAAAAAAGTCCCAGCCTATCCAGCCTCTTCTTACAACTCAAACTCTCAATTCCCAGCAACATCCTGGTAAATCTCCTCTGGACTCTCTCCAGCTTAATAATATCCTTCTGATAAAAGGGCAACCGGAACTGCACACAGTCCTCCAAAAAGGCCTATATAATACACTTACATGCCTAGAGTTCTGATGCTTGTTCCTAGCACATGAAGTTGCACAGTGGACTGCATTCCCAATCTCCAGTTGGTAATGTTGATCGTTCACTTTACATCAATGATAGATTTATGTCAAGTAAATTTACAGTAAAGGCCGTATCCGTTTCCATAATAAAGAGCAGAGAGAGAATCAAATCTCCAGGGAGTCGCATTTCATTTCGTCTTATTGTTAGGTTGGCTTCTGACTCTATACATAGGCAATTTTTACAAAATACGTATAATACAGGTGCAAAATGAATCCATAACACAACGGTGATGGAGCAAGCCTGTGAAGCTGTCAATCCAGCAAACAGACATTCAAATGAAGAACTGAACATCAGCAATGATTAGTGAAACTTCATTACAGTTGTAAAGCAATACATTGTCAAAAAATAATCAGGTTATGCTTTCAGTAGCTGAATGGTTAAACTTTATTTTCCTTGGTGCAGCTGCACCAACTAAATACCTCTGATTTTTGCCTCCACATACAGAACAAAAAATAGCGTGAAGCTAGGTTTCAAACAAGTGTCGGCTCAAAGACAATATCAGTGATAACAGTGATCTTGGTTTCAACTGTATGGGGGACTTGGGAATAGGCTGCTGCTTGAAATACTAGATGAAAGCTTCTCTTGTTTAATTCAGCCTCTCCTCAATTTTCCAGCACAGCATAAGTACATTCATTAGGAACATATCTATTCAAATGTTGGCATATTGTTATCAGAAGTTGGACCTTGACTGCTGTTATATTATTTTTACAACATCAAGTATTTGGTGTGCCTCATTTGACCAGCTGCACTGGTTGGCAGGTTTCTGTTTAGTTTAAAGGCTGTTATATGATATATGTTTATAGCTAATTTAGCACAGCTATTTGTGGTTTTGATAATTGTGCAGCACTGCAATGAAAAAGATGGGTAATTGAGCTAAAGGCAGTCTAATACAGGCAATCGCGCATATGTCTTTTGACAAATTTCTGGCTTTGTTTATTAGGAAGGAGAGTTTGTTCTAGAATGATGGAACAGATCCCTTATTTGCGATCTAACACTTGGTGGATTCACTTTGTTGCAGTTAAAAATATTACTGATAACTGAAGTAGAACTGGCCATGTGTCAATTAACAAAGGATTAAGTCAATGAAATATGATGATAACAAATATACAATAAAAGTCAGAGTAAGGAAAGTAAACAAAAAGGTTTATCATTAAGTAATCAATTCCCATTCTGACTGACATACAAAGAATGTAATTACTTTCCTTTATAGGTTTCATATTGAGTCACAGTGAAAATGTTGTCCCATTTCTGTTTCTTAGCTCTATTTCATACTCTGAAATGAGACAGCTTGCAGAGAAATAACATTGTTTGCTCTCAGATTCAACACAGTCCATAGCATTATGGGCAGTTGATAGATTGAGATAACCTATTTATTTATAGCTTGAATTTATATAGCACTGCCAATATTCCAAAGAGCTTCACAAAGAAATAGGATAATTCGGAGAAATGAGCACAAACATGGTGGAAAGGATAGATTTTGACAAAGTTCTTCAAAGCAAGAGCAAAATAAAAAGAGGAGGCAAATCAGGGAAGAAAGGTTAAGAACTGACTATGCGTTGAATCTTACCATATTTAAGCAAATTGTCACTTTTGTTGAGTTTTTATAGGAGCTTTCTCTCCTTGAAGCCTAGTGAGATTTCTAATTGTTTTGATCCAAACTCACCTAAGTAATGACCTACCCTACCCCTCTCATCTGATGCTAGCTGTGTTCTCCCACTCACTGTGGGTGGAAGAACTCACCACTGGCTGGATATCCTGGAATAGATCCCTGGTACCAGTGCCATCTTTAAAATGCTGTTGTGTACCTGGACTGGCAATCCAAAGCAGCCCTGCATGGCTGCACATATCCCAGAAGGCATGGAAGTCAAGAAGAGATTGGTGCTGCAATTAGCTAACAGGGACCTCAATGCTTTGGCAGATGGGGTGGTACAGAGGTGGGCTTGTCCTCTTCCACAGGATTGCCAGAGGAGGCTACAATCAGCTATCTATTCCCAAATCCTTCATATATAATGGACCAAGGTTGCTACCTGGAGCAGTGCAGTCTCAAGCATCTGATGAACACCCAACAGTGCAGGAAGAAGATCAATTACCTTCTGTGCTCCTCCGGGGTACATGCCAATGTCTTCCCTCTGCTAGCTCACACCAGTCTCTCTCTGCTACATCACCCACCTCCCACCAAGGCTCATGCTCTACCACTTTCATTTTCACATGCAACATCTTCCCTCATTCACTCTCACCCACCCAACACCCCTCACTTTCCTAACCATGCTTATCCTCTGTGCTGCCTGCTCACTCATGTGAATCACATGTTTATTGACCCCTGCTGGAAGCCAGGATACTGCCCACTGTCAATGCCACCCTCTCCTGCATGACCCCTTACTCTCCCATTCTCTGTCATCTGCTCCCTTATATATATATAGAGTTGCCCCCCTTTCACTGTTTTAATCCCATCTGCATCCCTGCATTCTGCCACTACTCCTCACTGTTGAGTTCCCCAGCTTCTCTCCTGCAGGACAGAGCTCCTGATAACCCGGTCTCCCTGTGACCTTCAGTGGTTGTACCCTCCAGACCGGCAATGATCCCACCCCTTGAACAATTTAACTAGACAATTCTGAAAATTGAGTGACTAGATCCCAACTCTGATCAGTCCAGGGTCCTAGGCACGGTTGAGTGTTCAGTCGGGGTGTTCACAGTAAGGGGGTCTATACCACTCCAGTCCAGGTACTGAGTCATGGTCAGCCCTGTGGGTCTAGTCTGAGGAGTCATGGGAACATCAAATTCACATCCTAACCAGAGCTCTCACATGTTCAGAGAAAAGACTGGTGATCCTTCTGCTTTTGCATTGAGCCTGTGCATCAAGCACTTTTTTTCTTTGAATGTCATGCTGTTTTCACATGAGCCATTATCCTTACAGCTTTTTTTCTTACGTTTATAAATATTGTTCATCAATGCCCAAATTTGTAATCCATCAATGTGCATAATTAAATATTTAATTTTCAAATTGATCAATAGAAAGAAAAACTTTTGGATTGAAATTCAAATATTTGATTTTCTAAATAATTCTTTGCTATTTGGGTCTTTCCTGCCCAATAACCCAGGGTCTCTGCATTTGTAATCAAGTCTTATTGCGATGACAATTTCTACATGAATAACATTGAATGAAGTGGTCAATTACTGGAATGTAAAAATGGAATATGATTTTCTGCAAATTTTAAATTAGTCACTATGCGAAGTGAAGTGATGGAAAAGCAATTATTACCATTAATTTTTGATATTTGTGGCTGTGGTACAAGTAAATCATCATCATGAAAAATCATCATAATCCACGTGGAATGCAAATGTCTCTCTCCAAAAACAACAGCGATTTTCCCTGACATCTTTATTAACTAACTTTGACTATTTTGTCATACCATGGGATGGCAGCCAAGCCAACTACCTTTGCCAATTTTATAAGACAGTTTATTAAGGTTAAATTGCATGTTACAAGATCATGAACATAGATACATGATACAAAATTTTGGACTGGGATATGTTATAATGTTTATTATTCTGGTCACATGCTGTCAATTGTTTGTTAGAACTTCCCCTCCCCGTTACAGTGAGTAAGGATAAGAAAGGGAAAAATGATAAGAATGAAAAAAGTCAAGATTCTTGACATTCCGAAAAAAATCCCAACTTTCCCCACTTCCTTAAATGGTAACTTCAGAATCTCGCCATTGAGTGGGGACTATCCTGTATGAGCATCTTATTGAAGACCAAACAGTTTTATTTATATGTCATTTCCAATTCTGTTCTCCTTCATCAAGTAACAAGATGGCACAAACTACCAACATGTAAAGCAGAGCATGTATCAGGCAGCTGCAACTTAACAAATGTTTGCCCTGGCTATCACACAACTGCTCCTTCAGAACAATGCCACTGCATGCTCCACGGCCATCATCCTCCTTGACCCATCATCTTCTCAAGGTGCCACTGGCAAAACCACCAACCTTACCACATCATCCAGCCTGGTCTCAGATCAAATAACACGCACTTTAGCTCTCCACACGCATCTACATAAGATGGTTTTATACTGACATAAAGGCACAAATCTATGGTTCTATGCCTGGTTCTTTGTGCTCACTCACTTTTTTTGCATACTTGGAGGCTGTATACTTCACATTGCTTTCTTAGTGTACACTGACTGACTTCAGCACTGTCTTATGGGCTGCCTATGTCTATGTGGCTTGCATTGCTTTCTTAATGCACATGGTCTTTGGTGCTTAGTTGCAGGCTGCCACCCTCTGTCTTGCATTATTTTGTCATGCAGAGGGAGAGGCAGGGAATGAATACGCCACTGCGTGGCACCATGCTACATAAATAGCACACCTACAGTATATACCAGCAGTTTACATGACAGTCATACGGAACGTCCTTCAAGCAAATAGTCATGTGAGAAAGTCAAAGAAGAGCAATCCTTGTTTGGGAGAATGGGGACTATGACAAGTCAGACAGTATCTGAATCCAGTCTGTGGAGGTTGACCATACATGCTTGACCCTTCCCCTGTCTGGTGATCAGCACAGTCCAGGGATGGATGTAATCAGGGATAGGTCTAATGCAAACAGGGCAGGGATTACAGATAGATCAGGTTGAGAGATCAGTCCAGGGGTTTGGCTACTTTTCACCTGTACTGAGACAAAGGGAAGGACTGAATATGATAGAGAGGATACAGGAGCAATGAGTGGTGAAACATCAGCAGGAGAAGTCGTGAGTGAGTAGGACGTGCAGAGGGCTAGGTTGTTAATAGTTTGAAAGGGTGAGGTGACTGACGGACACTAAAAGAACAGGATGCATGAAATACTTATGAGCAGTAGGGCATGAGCCTTGGTGACAGGCATGTGCAGTGGCAGATTAGAGTGAGTGATGGCCCTGTGAGTGTGAGCTAACAGAAAGACGATGCAAATGCCCTTGCAGAGCATAGAAGATCATTGACCTTCTTCCGGCACTGCAATGAAACACAGCACTGATTCGAGCTGTAATTTGGGTAAGGGTGGCTTGGTCTGGTGATGTTTCCTCTTTTGCAAAAAGCACTGTTGTCCCTTCCATCACCCTATCCACAAACACGTCTGGGTCCCTGTCAGTGAATCAGGGAGCAAGCTTTCTTTTCCTCTGGGCCATGTGTTGTCTGTTGAGGCTTGAATACTACAGTGCAAGGGACAGTTTCCAGTATGCAGTTCCTCAAGAGCAGTGTAGCTGGGTTTTAAATACGGCCCAGGGGTTGAAAACCATAACATGCAGACATATGTCTCCACCTTGCCAGCTATGAGAAACTTAACCAAGAGAGCAGCTACAATGGAGACTGGAAAATTGCATGAGAAAAGTTGTTTTGAGCCAAAGCGGACTGAATCTCACTCAAAATGAAAATGAGAAAGATCAGCCCTTTGTTTTTAACAAGGCTTATCCATAAATATTATTAAGTAAAAGGATTACAAATAATTATACAGTTATAATAATCAATCATGATTTGTATCATCTATGAAATTTTGTATGTTTGGAGGTAGAATAAGGACAGGTCCTATTCAACAGTCAGGATCATGCAGAAGTGGTTTCACAGCAGTGAAGCATTTCAGATCAGTGTCCTTATCACTATTGAACACATACAGAAATATACTCATGATGCATGTGGAGTAACAGCTGCAGTAAGTTGTTTAAATTGGCCAAAGTAACATGATATGTTGTGTCTATGCTTCAGTGAGCATACTTGGAGCAGTGACATTTTATTTCAAATCTAGACATACCCTTTTTAGAGGCACTTTGCAATGTTACAGGTCACAGTGCAATGAACAACATAATTAGAAATTACACTCAGTCAGAACGAGCCATCTGTAAAAATAGCTGAAGTTAGATGAAACTGTGAAAATTCAAGTCTTTTTCTTAATATTCATCTCGGTACCAAATTGTAGCTGGTGGAAAAATAGACAGATCACCAGCAACTCTTAAGATAAGTGCAGCTGGGTCAACTGTTTTAAGTTACAGATTAAAATGTTCTCTGTACTAGTGCCATTATTTCCAAAGCAAAAGGGTTGGTGCAAGGTATACAAATAGGACATTACATTGATGCAATGAGGAAAGAGGCTCCTATTACCAAAGTATCAAATTGTGCTAAATCGCAGGCTGTTTTAGGGCAATTAGTCTGCCAATTCTGAACAGCAACCACTTGGCAGGAATACCTCATTTATGCTAAACTTGAAATCTTCACTTGTCAGGCTATAAAGAAAGTATCCTCCCAACTCTCTCATCTGGAATAGACTAGCTGTGCAAATTCCAACACATAAATGCATAGTTCTGCTCACACTAAAAGTGAGATGTAACATATTTTCTAATCAAACTCATAATATTGACTTAATTATGTCCAAAACATCAGGAGTATATTTATGCACAAAATAAATATGATCCATTAAGGACCACTTGACACAATTATGGGAAAGTGATTGATTTCATCCTATGTAACGCATCAACTCTAATATAAAGACTACAGAATAATGGGCACCCGGAAGGGATCATAAATCAGTAATTTCACTGAGGAATTCAAACAATGTCAAACACTGCAAGAGAAAAGCTGGGCTGATTTATAGCCTATATATAAATCAGTCGATGAGATTATAACCTTGTAATTGCTCCCACATATCTGTTATTTTGTGTTATAATGCACACTTCTGAGACTTAAACGATTTTCTCTCCAATTTTATTTTATTGTATTTATCTGTTTTTGTTTTACAGTACAAGTCTCAGAGGACAATATTCTATGCATTCCATGTAGCTACCCCTGTAATGATGCCCACCGAAAGATTAATACTTAGCAGGAACTGCAAATTAATGCAGTGATAAACCACAACTTCCATTAAGAAATAACACAATTTAGATGTAAACTAAATAACCTTAGGATAACATTTTCTCTGCTAATATTAACAAAATGGCATAGGGTAGTTATTTGTTTTCAGAATCACAGTGATTATCTTTTTTTTTAACGTCAAGCCAAGGCAACTTTGATAGCACCTTCCAAACCCACAAACTCCAGCACTTGCATGGATAAGATTGGCCGATTAGTGAGAAAACCACCATGCATTCCTCCAAGTAACACAACGTCCTGACTTGAGATAACAAGGTGTAGAGCTGGATGAACACAGCAGGCCAAGCAGCATCAGAGGAGCAGGAAAGCTGATGTTTCGGGTCGAGACCCTTCTTCAGAAAGTCCTGACTTGAAACTATATTGCTGTGTCTTCACTCTTAATGGGTCAAAATCATAGAATTCCCTTTCTAACAGTATTGTGGGTGTTCTTACACTCTAGTGACTGCAGTGGTTCAAGAAGGCAGCTGACGTCCTCTTCTTAAATACAATTATAGATGGGCAATAAATACTGGCCTAGCCAGCAATGCCCACATTCCAGGAACTAATTTAAAAAAAAGAAGAAAACGTATGTACACATCCTTTATCTTACTGACAATTGGACTACTTCAGAAGCAGAACAAAATAATCAGACGGGTTAGATTTAGCCTGCAGGACTTTTGAGTTAATGCATTGTGATGTAACTCATTATAATATTGGCAAACCCAATGTGTACCACAGAATGGGCTATTTCACAAGCTTAAAAGGCACATTTGGCTGGTTAAGTGTTGGTTGTACATGATAATTATATTCCTTAGCAGTTTGAGGTGATGTCAAGCAATTATTGTCCTAACCTGAATGGTTTTAGACACAATAAGGGAACTAACTAACTTTCATACATGTTAACGATGGCACATAAAATATTTTACATGTGATCATCTCATAATATCATGGAAACTATTCATGTGAAGCAAAGAAAAACAAATCAGGTTTTCATTTTCACATCACTTTTAAATTTAGTGCTATATGTGAAAAGGTGTTTAAACACAGGCCTTCAAAATTTGAATAATATTAGTCTATCAATAAAAATAAATTTGCATAACCTCATTAACACATGCCAATTTTTGTAAAGAGCCAAATTTTATGACAGCTATAGAGCTGACTACAGTACTCCCTGTAGACACTGCACTTGATGGAGTCCATCCTTATATGCAATGACATATCCTAGCTTGAATATGCAAATTTAGTGATACCTTCTTAACACAGACAAGTACTCTTACACATGAACAATGCAGTTTGTAATGTGATTGCTAAATGCTTGTGCAGCTAGCATATTTGAAACTGTAATACATCTATTTGTTTCTCCTATAACATTAGTTGTTAGATTATTAGGAACCATTATAACACAGAGTAAAAGTCAGTCTGGTCTCAGTAAAGCAACTGAGACATAAATGTCAACCAATCTTGCATGGTTAGGGACATGATCGCTTCTGAAGTGCTGCTATTTGTTTTTCCAAAACGATGCCATGTCTCCATGGAATAATTGGTTTGGAAGCCTCGTCCAAAATGGGCAGCAAAACAAATGTGCTTTTGTCAATAGGGCCATGCGAGGATAAAATTTACATTTGTGATGCTGGTGATTCTTGTAATGGTTGCTTTGCAGTTGAAAATGAGCCTAATTCAAAGCTTTCTGGATGCTCCCATTGCTTATGAGACAGAATAGAAAGCAAATATCTAATACCTTATCGGTTCTGCTAAATTATCAACTATATGAAATCAGAAAGTGATTGACGGACAAAAACACACACTGGAAGAATGACTGTCTGGAAAATGCATGAAGTGCAGTTGCAGATGCATTTTCACCCAGCTTTCAGTGATTAAAAATCCTACAGAGATTTAGAAAGGTTCAAAGTCCTTCTTTGTTGCTTACATAAATAAAAAAATGGAAGAGGATTTTCCTGATCATTTTCCTCTTCCATTTTTCATTTTCAGGAAAATTAAGTTAAATAGTTATGATTTTATCTTTGAAGGAGGTGTGAATCTCATCATGGGTATAATATAAGTATAGCTGAAAGGTATCGTAATTAAAAGTATAATGTATGATAGGGGCAGAGTCACCATATATTGTCGAAGAAGTAAAGTTACAACAATTAACTATGAGAAGAACTCACTATAATAAAGAAAATAATATGATCTGTCAGTTTTATAAAAGAAGACCCCTGCAGAAATTTAGAAAGGTCTGGAGTGCTGCTAGCAACAAATGAAAATGTTACTCTATTTAAACTGGATACAGAAACACATATGGATGTAATATATGGATGTCGCAAGATGAGTAATGATAACAGAATCAATCTCATTGCAGGAAGCGAAGAAATGGAACGCACAGGACTTAAAACAAGTAATGTTGTTGGGTCATATATTGTGACATCAATTGGTCATGATTTCAGAAGATCTTAAACTATTTTTAAGTCTGAATGCATGTGCAAAATAAGCTCTAATTTAACAAAAATATGCAGAGGACTATGAAAAATATGAAGTATGGAACATTCATAAAGCATTACAATAATGATTTGAAGGATTATGTTGCTAACCTGGGGAAATCCATATCATGCTCAAGTTGCAAGCTACCCCTAAAATCCTATCATGTGCTGAAGTACGATTTATAATTTGAAAAAAGAAATCATGCAACTAGGGACTTAGAGGCCACAATAGAAAGAAATATTCCAATGGAAAAAGTGAACTGATTAATAATTGTTGAAAAAAGCTTGGAATATTTAAAATTTCATTGATTCCAGAATCTTAAACAGGAATACAACAGGGAAAAATGTAAGCTTCAAAATCATGAAGCAATTATATTGTGTATTTCTCATGTAAAATAGTCTAATATGCTAGATGAATCCTCAGGTTTCTGGCAACTGAAACTGAATGAAGTAAGTTCCAAGCAGTACATTCAATGCTTCTTTTGCAGGGTGCAGGTGATTATGACTTCCCTGTGGCATTGCTTCAACTTTTCAAGTACTGCACATCAGAAAACCATTCATGTGATATGTCAGAAATTCAATGGTGTCAACACATTAATATGTGATAATTATAGTGTGACTTTAACCCAGATGGGAAATTACAGCACCAAAATTAAGAATGTACTTGAAGGGTCAACATGAAACAATAAAGTCAAATGCATATTGGGGGTCACTGAACTGATATTTATTAATGTCAACATTACCGGTTAAAGCCTTAAACCTGATAGTATGAAAGTCTCAGCAACAAAGTAGATTTTACATTAATATTGCAAGAAAAAATGCACTAATTACCCAAGTAAATTCCTTATTAGCTACAATGCACTGCTTAGAAGATTGCCACAGGAAATGAATGAATGGAGCCAGAAACATGAAAATGAGAAAATAGCAACAAATTTAAAAGATTTACTTACAAAAAGCCAATTCTGAAATTCGATGATCTTCAAAACCATTAAACAGAGGTATTGAGAATGTGCAGCTGTACAAGTATGATAAGTAGTGGTAACCTTTCCTTTATTTCTCAGATTCATTGATTGATGTGGAAACAAGAGCAAGAAACCGTTAAACATTATGCAAAGGGCTCACTCAGTTTTTGCATTGTTAATGTCATAAGGTATGAGAAGCTACGAATTGTTTTGTTTGCAATACCTTTCAATAATGGTCCTTCACAAAAGAAACACATAATGATTAAGCTGCAGCATTATGAGCAGAATGTCCAATATGCACTTAGCATATTTGTGCACAATGCTAGCATAAGCATCAAGAACAGCATTATAGAATACTCTGAATATCATGTACTTGTATCAATATCCTGAGATTTTATGGTATATATAGGGCCATATGAGGTGAAAGCTAACCTGAAAATGTTTGGTGTCCAGGTAGCATAAATATTGCCAGTGGCATTAACTGATAGAAGCGGACAATGGTGTAGTCAAGTAGGAGGCCATTAAGCCTATCTTAGACAGAGTAATTAAACTAGTCCAACTTCCCTGTTCCTGTCCTACAGTTCTGTATTTTTTCCCATTCTTTCAAGCATTTCTGTAAATTACTTTTGAATGCTGTTATTTGTACCCACACCATCAGTTCAGACAGTCTATTTGAGATCACAACAGCTGTCTACCTGAAAAATATCCTCATGTCACTTCCAGATCTTTTGCCTCTTACCTTGAATTTCCTTCTTCTGGTGATCAAACCTTTTGCTTTTAGAGATAACATCCATTGTTATTCTGGCAAAACTGGCCATCATTTTGAATACTTCTCACACTCATATTTCCCCTCAACATTCACTGCTCTAAGAAAGGCAACCCCAGTCTCTCCATAATTTGACATCCCTCAACCTTGCTACTCTCTTAATATATCTCTTCATCACCCTCTGTAGAATCCACTGAAGGGATCACTGGAGAATTTTAGAAGTGCTCTGTCAGATATGTTCAGGACCAGGATCAGCATGAACAGCAGTCATCCACAAAATGCGTTACAATCTGCATGAGCATTGCCCTCTCACTGGCAAGGCACTGCCCATTCCCTCCATGAAAAGTTCACCCTGCAGGTCGGTCCCTGAACTGCAAGCTGGAAATGGACAGGCACCTCACCACTCCAGGCACTGTAACCACAAAATGCTTAAGGATTTTGCTGGGTATTACTTATTTGCTGTTGGCCACAAAAGAAAGTTGACCTGAGAAGCTCTGAATATGCTTCCTCAGTCTTTATGAACAATTCAGTTTTCTGGGTTTCTAACTCTCGGGAACATTGAAAATATTATAGAATAAATTTCTAAAATACCCAGGAGTTTCTTGGATTGGCACAAACTTTTAAAAATGTTTTTAAACTGGGCTGAAGTTATATTGTTGGCATATGAAGGTCAAGCAATTTGAAACTGTCTACTGGTGATGGTCTTAAAGCTCTCACCTCAGTGACATCTGGATTTGGATCACAGCTCTGTCTTCTGAGATTTAAGGGTAAATGTTACACGTTCACTTTGCCAGTGCAGAGTTTCACACTCAGAAAACAACTATCGGGAAATTGTGTATGAAGGACTGCTGGCCCAGCAGAATTTTCTGTCCAAATAGAAAAACCTCCAGAATTGAAGGTTCTCAGGTCCTGAATTCTGACTTGAACTCCTTTCATGCAAAGCTGTCTGCTGTGAGCATTGATTTGTAAAAGTCTGCTCCTTATTGGCACTAATGCTTCAATGCATACCCAAACTGCTTATCAATGAGGCTGTATAACTGTAGTCTCAAACATACAAAGTACAAGCTTCCAGTAATAATAACTCCTCAGCTGAGCTATTTATAAAAACATGCAAAAGTATTTACAACAGCTAAGCCAACCTATATTAAATAGAGCATTTATCACTGTGAAATATTCTACTTCCCACACTTCACCAAAGACATTTCAACTGATATGTAAAATTTCCCAACATTTTCAAGACATGGGACTTTCTACATTCTGTTCTTTTAAATAGACGAGTGGGCCACCAAGAATAATTCTTAGCATATGATGAAAAGTTGCTCTCATACAATTTTAGAAGGAAATTGTCTCGATGATTATTAATGATCCAAACAAAGAAACAGAGGGCATTGTTGCTAAGTTCGCAAATAACACAAAGTGGAGGGACAGGCAGTGCTGAGGTAGTAGGGAGGCCACAGAGGGAATTGGGCAGACTAGGAGAGTGGGCAACAAAGTAGCAGATGAAATACAGTGTGGAAAAGTGTGAGGTTATGCATTTGGTAGGAAGAATAGAGGCATAGACTATTTTCTAAATGGGGAAAGGCTTTGTGAATCTGAGAGGGACGTGGGAATTCTTGTTCAAGATTTACTTAAGTTTAACATGCAGGTTCAGTTGGGAGTTAGGAAGGCAAATGCAAAGTTAACATTCATTTCAAGAGGGCTAGAGTACAAGAACAAGAATGTACTGCTGACGCTATATAAGGCCATTCAATAAGCTGAATGGCCTAATTCTGCGCCCACAATTTATGGTCTTTTGAGTGATCTCTGACCTATCAGCTTCAGCTGAGCTTTTTTCATTTGTATACAATAAATGAATATGTATGAGACTCCACTCAAGTACAGTCTTTTATAATGGATCAATTTCCCCAGTTTACCTTTAACATTGCCAACCATTCTGAAAAGATTTACCGTCACAATGTGGCTGTCGATTTTCTTTGTTGGCACGTTTTGGTTTGGTGGCTACAATTAAAATAGACACAAGCCTTTGAGTCATGAATGTGAAATAGATTACCATTTGGTACAAGGCCATTAACATTGAATTGCATCTTAACATGCTTCACAGAAACATAATATTATAAATAGTGAGCCTGGAAGGAATAGCAGAGAGAGAGAGGGCACTTTAAAGAAAAACGCATCTGTTTTCCCATTTCTTAAATTCAAATTTTTTTTAAGAATTTGTTTTGGAACCAGGTCATAACTGTGGATGGTGACGAGGATAACCCTTTTACCATAAATCTGTGTGTTTCTGCTCCAGGTTTACTAGCAATGCTGGACTCCTGGCCTCCCTGGCACTTAGTACCTGCCACTTGGAGGAACTTGGAGACCAACAGACAAACACTGGTCAGCTTCATTTAAGTGAGTTCAATTGCCTCTTAGTGAGATGTGATGGCTCCCCATTGTGGGTAGGTGTGGAGCCATGCTGCTGTCCACCAATACCTCAAAACTCTCACCTTTGTACAAATGGCCTTGAAGTAGGACAGAGCTGTGGAGTGGGCAGGCTAGCCAACAGGGCTATTTTTTAGCTATCGCCCATCACTAATCTCTGCCTAGATGAAGGCTGAAACTCCTGTCACATATTAGCGTCTTTTCCATGCAGCTAAGTTTCAAGCGTGTTTTTGTTGTCCGTAATTAGTGAAAGTGGAATTCATTACTTTATATCATCATCGATTAAAGACAATTTGCAATAAATGGTCAATTTTGTTCAATCTTTGGTTTCAATAAGATATTTTAAGATTAGTCTACGTATAGAAGAGTAGATGATTAAAAAACAACATTCAGACTCAATCTGTGATCGTTCGCTTCCATACCTTTTCCTTGGGAATTAATTGAGTTATAATTTAGACGCTTATTTCAACCTAAATGCTTTAGTGACATACATCATTTTAAGATTCTTGACTATAATTGACCAGCGCTGCAGTTATTTTATGCCATTATTGTAGTCGTAGCTATTGCACATCCTGAAAAAAATACATAACAGTCCATTGTTCTTTTTCCTAATGATCAACTTGAACAGCAAGTAAAATAGGCACCATGCTGAAGGTTGCTAAGATTACCAGACAAATGCAATCTCCTCTATCTTGTCTAGACTTGATTGCTGGTCGCCCATCAGCACTGTGAACAAGTGCGTCACTTATGTCATGACAATTGGCTAACATAACTTAGGGTTTTTTTCTTGTGAGATTGTATGTATGATGCATCAACAGGAAGCAGATGTGCATTTGGAAACTTTGACAATAAATCCGTTTTTGATGCGAAGAGCACAATTATAGTTCTGAAAGACATAACTAAATTCATTACAATTTTATTTAAAAATGCTTACTTGAATGATAATTGTCTAAGTTTTCGAAGAAAACAAATGGTTTAACTGATTAAATGCAGATGTCATTGAAGCTCAATGCATTTCATTGCTGAGACATTTAAAGAGTAACACAAGTAAATTGTTTTACAAGACAAACTTGCACTTATATGGTGTGTTTTCTAAGGAACTTTATAATTGGAAAGTAAAACACTTAGAAATAGGACAGCAGTTACTGAAAGTAACTAAAAGTATTGTTAAAGGAGCAGCCTTTGAGGGAACTAGATATAGTGAGGTAAAAAGAATTAAGAAAAGAACTCAAAATGACCCAGGTCTCTGGATTAATAGTCTTCTGATAATACCATTAGGTCTTCACCTCTTCCCTTGTGAAACTAGGTATGTGGGCATGGAGCTTTTAGAGGTAACCGAGTATTGAAATAAGAAGCAGCTGTAATGGGTACAGTCTTACACATCTGGACCATGTGAGGAGACTCCACTGTTGAGCATCTTTCGATTCATTGTTCATAGACATCCTGAAATGATTGACAGTTAACAACTGAAGCATAAAGGTACCGGTGGGCATGGAACTGGATAGGCACCACGTTAGACAGTATGATAGCATACGTGAAGTCAAGCCTGTTGGATGAGAGGTACAATTTTATATTTTGAGTGTACAAATGGAATCTGGTGTTATTTTTCTCTCTGATATAAATCAAATGGGCTAATGTGACAGAAATGCCAGAGTTTCTGAAGCAAATCACAGACTCGAGTGAACATGACTGATAATTTTGACTTTCTGACTGTTTAGCAAGAAAGAAAAAAAAAATCAAGGTACTTCACAGAGGATTAATCACAACACCTAACCAAAGAAGGAAATATTTTATAAGGAGCTGATTATAGAGGTGGATTTCAGGGATGCATTTAAGAGATGGTGCAGTGGATGAGAATTCCAGAGCGTGAAACCTAATGGGCTGAAGGCATGCTCAACAGCTGGAGAGAGGAACAGAACAAGGAAAAGGGATGGGAGAGATGGAGTTCGGAGAAATGCATTTACAAAAAAAAATAGAGATGGGGAACTGGAGAGTTTGTGGGGAAACTGTAGGACTGAGGAAATTATAGAGGTAAGAGATAAGCAAGGCCATGGAGGGATTTAAATACAAGTAGGAAATATAAAAATAAAAGGCGTCTACAACGGAGGGGATAGGGTGATGAGGAGTCAAAATTTATCAAGGATAGGAGTGATGGGAATTTCTACAGCATTGACTACTAGGAGGCAGAATTATATACCAGTGAAATTTTCTGGAAGTAGAGATGGGGCCGGGCGGCCGGGGGGTGGAAATAGCCAAGAATGAAAATGTCAAAACCATGAATGAGTGCTTTGGCAGTGGCTGGGCCAAGGTGGAACAGAGGCAGGTAGTGTTCGAGTTAGACATAGGTAGATCTGGAAATGTGTGGAATGTGGGTTGAAGACTTATTTCTATGTAAAGTTGGGAGTCAACATTATGAACAACCTGTTTTCCTATTGAAAATAGGACAAGGGAATTGGTTCATACAGTTTTTGATGACACTGGAAACGATCACTTCAGTCTTAGTGAGATTTACCTGTCAAAAGTCCTACTCATCCAAGTCTGGATATTGGAAAAGCAATCTGACAGTAGAGGGGCAAAGAGGATCAAAATGTGGAATACAGGAGATTGAGTGTTAAGTGTTGTCAGTGCACAGGAAAAAGCTGGTCCTTTTTAGAAAGATGACATTAGACCATAAGGGCATAAAGAATAGGAGGAGGAGTAAGCCATTCAGCTTCTGAAGCTAGCCCAAACATTCAACCAGATGATGGTTCATCTGCCCTAGGTCTCAACTCATCTTTGATGCCAGCTCTCTACAGCTGTCACCTCCCTGATCATACAAAAATCTACCTTCTCTTTAAATAGTTTCAGTGATTGTACCTCCACAAATCTCTGGAGTAAAGAATTCCAGACATTCAATACCATCTGGGAGAAAAAATTCTTTTGCATCTTAGATTTATACAAAACATAGGATCTAGGAACATAGCAGTGACTATGTCCCTCAGTTTGAGACTGCCTACTAGTGGAAACATCTTCAACATTTCATCCTGACAAGCCCCCTCAGAATCAATAAGATCATCCCTCGTTTGTCTTAATTCCAATGAATTAAAGCTTAACCTGCTTAGCTGTTCTTGGTAAGTCAATTCCTTCAGCCAGGAATCAGCCAAGTGAATGTTTTTTGGGCAGCCTCCAGTGGCAATATATCCTTTCTTAAAAATGGGGACCAAAACTATACTCAATTCTTCAGGTGCCCCCTCACCAATACCCTGTACATTGTAACAAGACTGCCCTATTTTCAAACTCCAACCCCACAGGAAAAAAAGGTAAAAGTTCCATTTGCTTTCTTGCCGCACCTATCTGATAACGTTTCATGAATAAGAACTCCCAGATCCCTCTGCACTGTATTTCAATAATAGACTGTCTTTTGACTCTGCCTTCCAAAGTGCACAGCCTCACACTTTGTGAAATTAACCTCCATCTGCCAGAACTTTACCCACTCATTCAACCTATCTAGATCTCCTTATGTTGATATGGAACAGAATGCATATGTGTTAGGAGAGAAAATCAAGGACAAATCCCGTGGAACTGCAAGGTGTTTTGTGTAGAAGTCAGGAGAGAACCCACTGCTAGAAATGCTTGAACAGGGCAAGACTGGATTTTTGTAATAGTTGTCCCACTGATCTTGACAACTAAGTAGAGGCTTTGGAGGGTAGTACAATCCACCACCTGAAAAGCTACACAGAGATCAATTCACCACGACCACAGTCACAGTGAACTTTTTGACATTGGCTTTGGGTCATTTTGGAGACGCAGCAAGGACTAAAAATGCTTCGAGAAATTCAAATATGGAGTTTTTGGGAAAATATGCATGTATTTCAGAGGCAATGATAATATAAATAACAGCTTTTATAAAATAAGAGGCAATTTTCCAACTCCACACTTTCATTAGCAGCAATCAGTAGCTGACGCATTGCAGGATGTCTTTCATCCATTTACGTTCGTAGTCTGTAATCAGATGTGCATGAAAGTTCCGATATGCACAATCAACAAGCAAGACCTCCTACCTGCAGAGTACAATGCTAGAAAATTAGCCGTAACCTATCATGTTGTTATGAATTTCAGTAGCTTTTCAACTTGCTACGTAATTTGTATCAGAACCAGAGGAGCCTTAATGAGTTAGTCAGGTGCACACCTTATTATAATAGGGATAAATGTGAGATTATCCACTGAGGTAGCAAAAACAGGAAGGCTGATTAATATCTGAATGGCAATATACTGGGGAACGGGGAGTTCAAGAAGACCTGGGTGTACTTGTACTCCAGTTACGGTAGGTAACCATGCAGGTGCAGCAGGCAGTGAGAAGGCAAATGGCATGTTGGCCTTTACAGAGATAGGATTCACGTACAGGAGCAGTGATTTAATTGTACCTGGCCTTGCTGAGACCGCACCAGGAGTATTTGTGCAGCTTTGCTCTCCTTATCTAATGAAGGATATTCTGACTGTGGAGAGAGTACAATGGAAATTTACCAGACTGATTCCTGGGATGGCAAAACTGATATGAAGTGAAACTGGATTGGTTAGAACTTTACTTGTTTGATTTTAGAATGAGGGGGAATCTCATTGAAACCTATAAAATTCTAACAGGATTAGACAAGGCAAACACAGGAAGGATTTTTACGATGACCAGGGAGTCTAGAACTAGGGGTCAGAATCTAAGGATGTGAGATAGGCCATTTAGAACTGAGATAAGAACAAAATGTCTTCACCCAGAGAGTCGTGAGCCTGTGGGATTCTCCAACACAAAAATAATTGAGGCCTTTGAATGCTTTCAAGGAGGAGTTGGACATAGTTCTTAGGGCTAAAAGGATCAAAGCATATGGGGAGAAAGTGAGAACAGGGTACTGAGTTGTATGTTCAACCATGATCATATTATGTGGCACAGCAGGGATGAATGGCCTACTCCTGCTCCATTTTTCTCGGTTTATGTCCAATACACCCATACAGGTTCATGCATATATCAATACTCCCAGTCATTTGTATGCATTTTATTGTAATGTTTCACTATTATATGACTATTTTCTTCCTTAATGTGACACAATCATGAGTTATCTTTAATTCCATTTGTGAAAGATGTATTGCTTAGAGTAGGTTACTGTCCCATATGGTCCCACACTGGCTTAGCTATATATAAAGAATTTTGGGGCCAGTTATTTTGCATAGTCCATAAGACCATAAAACGCAGGAGTATAGGTAGAAGTAGGCCATTCAGCCCATTTGGTCTGCAATAAGCCCATCATTCAATAAGATTATGGTTGATCTGGTAATGCTGAACTTCACTTCCTTGCCATTTCCACATGTCCCTTGATCCCTTTCTGATTTAAAATCTTTTTTTCTCAGCCTTGAATATACTTGATGATCCAGCCTTGACAGCACTCTGCGGTAAAGAGCTCCAAAGATTCACTTCCCTCTGAGACCTGAAATTCCTCCTCATTTTTGTCCTAACTGGGTGGTTCTTATTCTGAGATAATGCCCTCTGGTCCTAGATTCTCCACAAGAGGAAACAATCTTCCCCTATATCTACCCCACCATGCCCCGAAGAATTTTTGACATTTCAATAAAATTGCATCTCATTCTTCTAAACTAGAATGACTAGAGGCTAAACCTACTCAATTTCTCCTCACAAGAAAATCCTTCTGTCTAGTCAACCTTTTCTGCACTGTCTCCATTTCAGGATATCTTTCCTCAGGTAAGAGGACCAAAACTGTTCACAGTATTCTAGGTGCATTTTTACTATTGTCTTGTATAGTTTCAGGAAAATTTCCCTATTTTAACATTCCATTCTCTCTGAAAGAAAGGTGAGCAGTCCATTTGCCTTCCCTATTATCTGCTGAATGTGTATGCTAGCTTTTTTGTGATTTATGCATGAGGACTGCCGGATTCCTTGGTGTTAGCTTTCTGCAGTCTTTTACCATTTAAATAATACTCAGCCCCTCCATTTTTCTGGCAAAGTGTTTAACCTCACAATTTCCCACATCTGCCAAGTTTTTGCCCACTCACTTAACCTTTCTATATTTCATAGAATCCCTACAGTGTGGAAACAGGCCCTTCGGCCCAACAAGTCCACACCGACCCTTGGAGCATCCCACCCAGACCCATCCCCCTGTAATCCGAATCTACAGACCCCTGAACACTACTGGCAGTTTAGCATGACCAATCCACCTAACCTGCACATCTTTGGACTGTAGGAAGAAACCCATGCAGACACGGGGAGAACTTGCAAACTCCACACAGACAGTCGCCCGAGGGTGGAATTGAACCTGAGTCCCTGGTGTTGAGATGCAGCACTGCTAACCACTGAGCCACCATGCTGCCCTACTCTATAGCCCTCTGCTAAGTCTTTGTGTAACCCTCACTACTTGCCTTTTCATCTAATTTTGTGTCACGTACAAACTTGGCTATCGGATATTCAATTATCACATCTAATTTGTTAATATATGTTATAAATAATCTTGGCCCTAGAACTGGTCTCTGTGGCACTTCACCAGATATAGGTTAACATGCTAAAAATGGCCCTACTGTGTGCATTCAGCAAAGAGCCATTCGTTTTGCTTTTAACCATTCTTTTTCACCATTGACCCTATTTTTGCTCTTTTGCTATATCTGTTCACACTGTCCCTTCCTGCCCCACCCTGGGTTTCATTAGCACTTAACGCTTCCATAATCTTTAGCTTTGTAAGCATACATTTCCCCTCTCCCAAACTGTATGCTCTCTAATTAGTTTAACGTTCTCTCCTCTCCTAGTTAGTTAATTTGCCAGGAAACTGGTCCCACCGCAGTTCAAGTGGAGCCTGTCCACCAGAACACTTCCCTAACTCGTTCTTGCGCCAATGCCTGTGAACTGAAGTCTATTCCACACACAGCAACTTTTTTTTTAAAATCTACATATGCAACACTTTGACTTTAGATAATCTGTCAGTTTGCCTGTGTTTCAGGTAGTAATCGAGAAATTTATTACCTCGGAGTTCTGCTTTTTAATTCTTTCATCAAAAACTTTTTTTTCTAGTCCCGTCAATGTTGTTAGCGCTAATGTAGATAGTGACAGCTTTATCCCTTCCCTTCTACCAAGTTGTTTGCCGGCCCCAGGGATGTCCTTAATCCTGGGACCAGGCAGGCAACACAGCCTTCAGGAGATAACAAGGTGTAGAGCTGGATGAACACAGCAGGCCGAGCAGCATCAGAGGAGCAGGAAAGCTGACGTTTTGGGCCTAGACCTTTCTTCAGAAAAAGGGTCTAGGCCCGAAACATCAACCTTCTTGCTCCTCTGA
>JAHRHZ010000088.1:14983667-15049138 GCA_024137785.1 Ginglymostoma cirratum | reverse complement strand
CAATTCCACATTCTTCTTTCCTCTGACACCCCCCACACCCAACTTCATTGGCTCCCTGTACCAAGGTATCACGGTCACTTCATTCATTGTCCCTGCAATCCCACTCTTGTCTGCACAGTTTGCAAGAATCTCATAACTGTTAGTCAAATGCAGGGCTGAGGGTCAAATGCTAGCCCTTGAGTGCCCATACCTGCTTCATCTGGAGACACACCCTCCTGATCCCAATCACAGACCAATCTTGAATGACCACTTTTGAAAGGCATAACCTCCCCTTTGGAGTAATGTGTCCAGGTAACTTTCTCCATCCCTGATGTCTGCAACTCAGATTCTTGGGTGCAAAGTTTCTCAATTGTAAACACTTATGACAGACTTGCTCACTCTGGATCCTCTGGCACCCATGAGTTTGCAGATACTGCAAACAATGCCAAATTCACTAGAAATATCTGTTTATTCAGGAACATATCTATCACTTAGCTTGCAGGACAGGGAGATTTATGAATCAACGGAAAGGCTGTCGAAGAAGTAAAACAAATGAAAGGCGACAAAAGACAAATAACCTCTGCAGTATCAAAAGCACCACCAGCACAGTGAATTAGTCTTCCAACATTAAATGAGAATCCCAAGAGGCCTTATGCTTGTCTGTTCTTTCCCTTTGTAATGTGAGCAGAAGTAGAACTGATGATGCCAAGTGGCTTTCATGCACTGGGTTTTCTGTATGTGGAAGATAGCAGTTTGTGAACTGAACCAAACAATGTTTCACCTACTCTCAACTCAATCCACTTCCACAGAGATTAAAGGGGTTCATATATTGACACAGAGGTCTCCGTCACAAAAAAAATTCAGAGATTGCATTCATTGGTCCTTCTACCTCACAAGAGAATACAGGGTAATTACAGGCAACTTCCATGACAGTACAGCAAGCAGTCTGATAATGGGAGTGAACCTGAGTAGATACTTGCATTGGATCTATAGATACTGATACAAGCAACCTGATTTTGGCATAAACACTGGAGAAAGCAGTTATACCCAAACCAAAGTGTCCATCATGTTTTAAAACCCGAGAGTGAGAAATAAAACACAAACTGCATTGGGCTATGTGAACTGGGCTGGCAAATCTCAGACACCATTTGTGGTCCATAGGAAACAGTTGGGTACCCTTTCCTGAACTAAAAAGCTGTAAACTTTTTTTTTTAAAAGATACTTTGTATAGGTATTTGAAGCAGTGTTTATGACAAAGACATTGAAGTATTACTTATTTCTAATTTTTAAACATATTCTTGTAAGTTTGTAGGAAAGCTAGACAAACTTTCACTTGCGCTTCTTTTTATCATTTGTATCATTAACTTATGGCATTTGTATTTAACATTTATATCATGGGGGTTAGTCAGCTTATTTGGCTGGAAGACTAGAATGTGGTACAGAAAGGTTCCAACAGAATATATTCGAACCCCTGCTGGACCAGTCACATGATCTAGTAACGAGTCAACAGGATGAAAGAAAATGGGCCCCACAAGCACTGCCGACACAACTATACACAAAGACTTCTGATTCGGCAGGAGACAAAGGAGGAAGCACCTAGCCTTGACTCATACATCCAAAATAAAAATAAGTAATGATGGAAGTTAGTCCAGCAGGTTAATGCCCGATCTCTACAGCAAAGTCCAGCCGATTATGAACAGACACATTTGCATGATATGCTCAGCCATGCTAAAGATCATACAAGTGTCAGCAAAGTTCGGAACTCTGGTGGTGTAAACTCTGGGGACCAACCTATGTGGTGTACCCTTCGAACTAGACAAAGTGACAGAACCATGTAAGACAGATTTGAGAGTGGCTGGCCAATACAGTCTGCCCTTGGTAATAGGTAGTATATTTCTAAGTAACATATGAGCAGACTTGGGAAGTGTTAAATCAAGTTGTAAACTCAAAGTCCAGTCGTGCTAGTGTTATCACCAATATCCACGGGACCTTCCAGTGTGGGGTCTAACATCCCTTAGTGGCAGTAGTCCATGAAGGTCCACCTTCTTGCCTTGCCCACCTTTGTAGAGTTCTGTCCCTCATCTCTCTATAACCAATTGTCACTCTCTCCTAGAGAGAGTTGCCTCTGGTGCTTTGTTAGCAATGGCTAATTATTCATTACTTGCATCTTGTAGCCATTATTTGAATTAGGTAACCGTCAATTTGGAACACATTGGCAATGCTGATTCCCTGTAACATAGCTGGCGTAAATAATTTCACCAGCCCACATGTTATATCAAGTGAAATAAACAGAGAAACTGCTGGAGAAACTCAGCACGTCTAACAGCATCTGTGGAGAGAGAAACAGTTAACATTTTGAATCGATTATGACTTCTTCAGAACCCTAATGTTTAGGAGGCCATCTGCAAATAAATTTCAAGTGAAGCTGGACATAGAGCATGACAAGGCAATTGTTTTCTTTGCAAAGTCAGTAGCTTTACAGTTCTCACAATTAAACCTTGTCAGATTCCTTTCAAAAAGGGCTCAGTTGGCTGGATGGCTGGTCTGCAAGGCTGAGTGATGACAGCATGTGGGCTCAATTCTAGCACTGGCTAAGGTGCTCCTCCTTCTCAACTTCTCTCCTCACCTGAGGCATGGTGACCCAAAGGTTAAACCACCACCAGTCATCTCTCTCTAGTAAGAGATCAGTCCTATGAGCTGCTAAGACTATGGTAACCTTATTCCTTCCATCCTGTCAATTTAAAAATACCATTGAAGAATACCAGAGTAAGGGACAATGAGTGTCCAAAACTTGGAGATGAGATTAGTAATAAATGTGACTTGTGTACAAATGATAGGAGATAGTGAGTTTCCAATTAACAAGAGAAACTCTGGCATAGGAAGCACGCACTGCAAATGGCTGGGGATACAGTTTATCTCCATTGCTTTTTAGGAGAAATCCAAAAATTCCTTCCTGGGTTTGGGAAGGAACCACAACTTTTTCAGCCAGGAGAATGCAGGTAGAAGGCCATTCATTAAGTCTGAGGTTTCAGAACAAATATTGGCAAGCCTAACAGCATCAAATATGGCCACCTGAAATAAATTTTAATTGAGGGGACATATATATATATATATATGAAACAGGAAAGAAATAATGGAAAAGTCCGAGTTCAGTTTTGGTGGTGATGGAAAAATAGTAATTTTGTAGCATGGCAAGCACACAGTTTAGGTGCAATCCTTGAAGTTATTTCACACTGATCACATACTTACAGAATCTGAACAAATCATTAAAAGTGATGAGGGACTAAATGCTTTGCATGCTCATGTTTTGGACAATTATAAAGGGCCAGATTATGGTAAATAAATGTGCTGACTGAATATCAACCAGTGATACAGAGACAGGGCAAGGCTAGTTTCTCCAGAGAACATCAACCAAAAGTTAGCACCAAAGTAACATATGTGCCAGTGTGTAAATATACTAGTGAATGGATAAATGCTATCTCTATAGGGAGAGCAAGAAAACCCACCAGCACATATAAATATTGGGTGACTGTGCAAAATGAAGGACAGGAGGTAAGACACATGGATTGACAAAAATTATGCAAAGGTGTGGAAGCCAGGAAATGCAGTTTAAGTTCTGAGAGTGGACGACAAAATGAACACAGCCTTGGGAAAAGCTCATAAACTTGCAAAAGGAATTCTGACTACGAGATCGGATTGAGAGGAGGTCATAGATTGACAGAAACAAGGACTAAGGAACAGAGAGAGAATATAATAAGAGGTAGAATCTTTTATAATCAAAACATTTTAGTGGTTATAAACACATAAAAAGAACTGTTGATAAAAGATGCCAAAGGAACATAGTTAGAAAGCTGGAGAGAATTTAGTTTTGAAGAGAAACAGGGGGCTGAATCTAATGGTTTTTTGGATACATCAAGTTGCATTGTTTTTGGTGGAGTGCTTTATGTTGTGAGGCCAAGCATGTTCGTTTGCCAAATCTTACCAAACTCACCGCTTTGACTGCTGTTCTTACCCCATGACGAGTATCACATTTGATTTCCACCCTATCTTGAGCTTGAAGCAAATGTGATGTGAGGAAGAACTTAACCACACAAACAGTAGTTCTGGAATGCACTGTCGGATTGCGCTGGAGGTAAGTTCAACTGAGGCTTTCAAGGTGACACCATTGATTAATTAAACAGGGAGCATATTCAGGGTTATCAGGAAAAGCAGTAGAATACATTAAGTCACAATGTTCTTTCAGAAAGATGGTGCAGTCATAATGGAGTGAACAGCCGCCATCTGCATCATAATAATTCAGTGATACACAACATGAAAGGATTAAGGTGACAGATCTTTCTTTCAAATGCATAAAATATTTTAACATTTTGCTTTGTGCTAAAATTATTGGTGTTAAAAAAAAGTAACATGGTCAATAGGAATTGCTGACTTTTTTCAAGTTCATACATCTAATTTAAAACTTTCTTCTCAACATTACATGGCATTTAGTAGTAGTATGGGATAAACAATGGTTATTAGCAGGAAAAATATTATAAAACCTTCAAAGTGAGACATCAGTAATTGAAATGCAGATCACTATGTGTCAACCAGAACAGCTCCAGAGTTGATTGAGAGCAATCATTGAACTTTGTATTAAAGTGCTGGGTTCTTTCCTGGGTGGTTACATGCCCCTTTTAGTTATTTGAAAAATCTTTTGTTGAGTTGTTGATTGCACTTCAGCCAAATACTCCTGACCTTTGGACCTCTGGTGCAGAGGAGTATGTGTAAGTTGGAGGACCTCCTCATGAGTCTGCTCCTGGGCTTGGTCAAGTTGGCCAGGTCCAGACAGCAGGCTGTTGGGGGGTGGGAGGTGTGGGGGGCAGGGTCATAGTTGCTGACTGTCTATCAGTCTTCCACAGCTGCGTTCATGCCTAGGTATCTGTGGAGAGGGAGCACCAATACTGTCAGTGTGTTTAAAGTGAAGTGGCCACCACAAGGGGTAGAGTGCTTTATCACAGAATCCCTACAATGTGGAAACAGGCCGTTCGGCCCAACAAGTCCACACCGACCCTCAGAGCATCCCACCCAGATCCATCCCCCTATTACCCAGTCAGTCTACACACCCCTGAACATTATGAGCAATTTAATATGGCCAATCGACCTAGCCTTCACATCTTTGGACAGTAGGAGGAAATCGGAGCACCCAGAGGAAACCCACGCAGACACGGGGAGAATGTGCAAACTCCACACAGCCTGAGTGTGGAGTCAAACCCGGGTCCCTGGTGCTGTGCTGCTTTAGCTTCCCTTCCAACTCCACTTTGATTTAGCCCTCTCTCTGGCATTGTACTTCTTCCCCATTTGTGATGCTCTGCCTTGCTCTTAATGTGCTTTGCATGCAAATTAATTAATTTTACTGGTGATGGTGAATGGGTGGAAAAAAAACCCACTTTTTTGGTTCTGGGGGAAAACAAAATCAGTTGACTTTAAGTGCACTTCTGGATGTGAGTTTTAAAAATCATTTCTGCTCGCTAAAAACAAAAACAGTAGAAACCTCAGAAACTAGAATTACTATATGTTTTGTACATTATTCACTTTTCTGCCCAAAATCAAGTGGCAAAAAAGTGTCTTGAGCGTACACAGATCCCTATTCCATGTCATTCCTTTTTAATGCCAGATGAATTCTCCACAATCACAGATTATTTGCTCTGCTGCA
The DNA here is from genome assembly GCA_024137785.1 of Ginglymostoma cirratum. Classification (NCBI taxonomy): domain Eukaryota; kingdom Metazoa; phylum Chordata; class Chondrichthyes; order Orectolobiformes; family Ginglymostomatidae; genus Ginglymostoma; species Ginglymostoma cirratum. The sequence continues at coordinate 15,043,467 of JAHRHZ010000088.1, read as the reverse complement.
ACTGCATTTTTTTTGCATTGCATCACTTTATTTCCAAACCATGTTTTCATTTTGCTAGCCTGTTGTTTTCAACTTCTGCATTTCCCAAGACTGAGAATCTTTTTTTGATTTAGATGGATTTGCATGATGGCAAATAAGTGCAGTGTGTTTTCTGACATTATTATATATGCAGCTTTAAATGTCGTTGGAATATTTAATGGACTCTTACAATGCATTTTAGCCTGGACTTGAGTTATTTCATAAATCAACATCTACTCAAAATTTTATGATGTGATCACTTAGTTGATGATACTTTTCATAGAGTTGAAATCTGTTGGTATGATATCAGGACCTCACTAATTGATTTAATACTATTTGTGTTCATATATATCTGTTATCATTTCACATTGACACAAACATGAACTATACATCTACTCTTCAATTAAAGGAACATTAAGAATGAATACGTAGAATACAATTTCCTCAGCAAAGAGTTAATAGCATAGGTTTTCCAATCATAGCACATATAGCAACACATCAAAATGAATGGGTTACCTTAATACCTATATGTAAATAATATACAGGAAAATATGGGAAACAAAATGAAATTTTGCAATTTTTTATGTGACATAATTTCAAAAATATTTTATAATCTTTACCCCTTCCATGGCAGGTTTAAAATCTTTAAAAAGAAAAATAAATTGCCAATCGTTGTCATTATCCAGCTCTTTTGAATATTTCTGACCATTCTGTAAATTAGTGCTATTGTACATCAATTGAATACTCTCATCGTTCAGAAGTCAATGCTTAGATTTTGGCAAAAACAACGTAATAACAACTCAAATGGATATGGATGTTATGCTCTCTAAATGGTTATTCATATTCATTTTTAAAATTCTACTTACTTAACGATAAAAAGAATTGGAAAATTAATTTGAAACAACAACATAACCTTGAAATTCAATTACAAGATTACTACTGTTACTGAAGAAAATTGCAATAAAATAAATTGAAATAGTTGCAAATGGCTCTTGAAATTACTCACAGGAGCAATACTATCGCAGTAACAATGTGTCGTCCGTAATGTTTGTCCTTAAAGACAATTTTAAGTTTAAAAAACAACACTAGCAAAACACATGAATAGCCTTATTATTGTGTTCTGCACAAAGCCTTTTAGCTGTTAAGAAAAACGCTACTGTGTTTCAATCCTTCATTTCAGCAGTCACAGAAAGTTCAGAATTTCACAATAGAAACTGCTGGCGTACAAAATTAAATATCAAGTTCTCCTTTCCAAGGACATACCCCATACAGGGTACAAGTTGTATTTCAATCATTGTCACTACCAATCAGTATGATCCAAGTTTTTTTCCAATTTCCACTTATATCTGTATAATAACTCTCAACGTCTGGACTGTACTTTATTTGTATAATTTATAATTATGCGTTTAGGTTTGTGCTGAGGATCTCAATTTTGATTACACATTCAAAAGTAGGATTATGTAGATATCCTCAAATTAATTAAATGCAAGTTATTTAAGTCTTTAAAATTACGACAATGTCAAGTGAACCGATATTACCCATAATTTACTATAAATATGATGTCAAAATGGTTTTGTTTTACTTCTGAAACATAAGTGAATTTTGTTTGTTTTGAAATATTTCTAAGCACAGAACTGAGATGTACAAGTAACGTTACTTGGTGTTACCCAAAGCGAAATTCATACTTTTGGACTGCCTGGGGAGGGATAAACTATTCTTTCAGCAATAGAGCTGCTGCGAATGTTTTATGGTAATGTGTAAGTGTGGTTTATTTAATATTTGCCCACTGATTCATTTGACATGGTGAATATATTCATTCCTAAGAATGTCACAGCTTCCCATTCCTGAGTAATGACCACTCATTTTAATTCATATAACATGTAGTTTAAGAAATGAAACATGATACTGAACGATTTCCTAGCCTACTTTTCCAACACAAATTACAGTGGTGTCTCCAAACAACTGGAAAAGTCACTGCGTTGTCATGTTGAAATTAGTGTTAGTGCTATTCTTCAATGTCACTGCATGGAATATACTCCATATTAATGAATATTATTTGGAAAATTCAATGAACTGGTGAAACACGGTTTGGATTGAGAAAAGCTCCAACCATTTAAAGATTTATTTAAGCCATATTTAGAAATGATCTTTAACATTACACTTTCATAAACAGTCTGATTATTTTCAAACATTTAAACACAATATATGGTATGATTTGAACACAACTGATATAAAAATTAAGGTAATTTGAACTTTTTTTGAATTGTTGACAATTGAATGTTTCAACATTCACTCAAGCATTTTGAATATTCTTGAGTTTTTTTTTGTCTGTTTTATGAGTAGCATTTTCCATTGTTTCTCTCAGAACTGCTGGTAAGGAGAGTTCAATGGAAAAGTGCTTGGTGTCTTTGTTATTTGGGAGAAGTAAACAAAAGATGCAAGACATTAGTAAATTTTGGTGCATTAAATGTGGGCAACTTGTAGTGACACAATCATGCCCATATACAGCTCCTCAGAAAGGTCTGCGCTAACTGACCTCATGAGTTATGCTTCATTAGGAAAACATCGACAGATTTCCACCATCTAAAAGGGAAGAAATCCATATGGTTCAAGTCAGAATGGCATCTGTAAAGTACCATTTCTAATATGCATTACAACAAGGTAAGGAAGGGGAATCAAGTATCATCTCTTTAACCCACCTTCAGTTGGTCACCACAGATACTTTTACATTTTAGCCCGCAGCTATATCACATGTCAATTAAAAATGTTAACTAGATGAAAATGAAGAAGCCAATTACATGGCTTCTCGAGTGAAAGAAAGAAGAACTTAGTTATCTCCTAATCGCAAGAAAAATAATCAAAATGTGACATCAAAAACATGCACAATCACAGGTGATAAGTTTAAAACAGAGAGTGTCTGGTACAGACAGTGTAGATAATAAGTTTAGAAGTCTTTAAGAATTAATAGGGGTTGCTAGATTCCTTGATGCTAATTTGGTTGCCTGGTTTCAATGTCTTTAGATAAAAAATTGTATTTTAATAGCAGATAGCTTTGTTAATTCCAAATGGGTTTCCCAAAGATTCCCTCAAACTGGAGTCAAGTAACTCATGCAGCTAGCATACTTTTTCCTTTTAAAAGCCATTTTAGTTCATGAAGGTCTCAGGTATAAAATTCAGATGATCAAAGTTAAACTTTGAAAGACCAAATTTACTACTGTCGTAACATATTTTACATAGTATGGTGGTGGACTGTAAGGTGAATAAACGAGTAAGCAAAGGAGGATAAGCAGAATCAACAGCAGCTCTAATTTGGGATTTGGGAATCTTTTCAGCAGGATCCTAGCCTATTCCCTCTATGTTCTTGGTATGAAGTTATCAAGCATACTGTTTAAATTAATAAAGGAGTGTAAACTTTAAAAGTTTTTCAATGATGCTGAAGTTAATAGTAATGACTTAGAAAGAAACCATTACATGTTGAACTTCCAAGCGAGCTGTCGGAGGCACACATTATTGCTTCATCATCTGTTATGTAAGTATTATGATGGACTTGACTGAATGCCATCATAAATTTCATGGTTGACCGCAGTCTGATGGGAAGGGGTTGGAGCATACCAGATACACCATTTTTGATGTCACGTGTTGGTCACTCAGCTGACATGGCACCTTCACTAAATGAACCTTACCATATGCTGAGTCTGAAGCTGAATGAATTTGAAAAATTGCCTCGCTGTTACAGTTTCATGTGAAGGAGTGCGTGCAGCCTTCATCTGTAGGGTATGCCACCAATGATTCTCAGAAACCTAAGAAACTGTTTCCCTGCTTGTGTTCCTAATGCAAATCATTTGCACTGACAGCCACATGAGGGGTCATGGTGACATGCTGGTTGATGTGGCTGCCTTTTTAAAAAACGGAAGGCAGATGTGGGAGGAGCAGACCAAGGGTAAGTCCAGGAAAAGCAGCAGACCACTACAGAGAATGAGAAGAACTCAGCACAGCAGTAGGTTCCTCAGCATGTGCTGTGTTCGCAGGTGATCAAGAGATTTTTGGCTCTAATTCTATTTCCTTGGAATGAGTGAGACACAGTGCTAATGTAGGCTGCATGTGTCCCAGGACACTGTGACAGAACGATGTCAGATGCTGGAGAGGGACTTGAAGGCTGCAAGAGTGGAAGGTCATCCTCTCTTTGGCTCTGAAAGTGACAGCTGCTTTGAACTTTAAGCAATTACCTCTTTCCAAAGTTATATCAAAACATTGAGGAATTCATCAATAGGATGGGGTTCCACTTCATTAATAGTCAGGTAACCAGTGATCATTGTTACCACTTCCTGGAGGTGTGTGCCCATTACCCTAGCATCTGCACAACTTCCATGTTCTGGAGCCCTCTGATGTAGTTGATGTGTTCGAGGGTCTAGGTACCATATAATTCTAGTTACTGGGGGTCAAGGGGTACCCACAGTGATCATGGCTGATGTTATGCTGACTGATGCAGAGAGCAAGTTAATGCTTCCCAGGCTACTACCAGTTGTGTGACGGAGCAGAAAATTGGAATGCTGAAGAAGTGGTTCTGTTGCTCAGATCAGACGGGGGTAATCCTCCAGATGGTCCGAACATAATGTGTGCATCATCCTGACATGCAGGAATGTACTGGATATTGAAGGGCCTATTTTCTGTGCTGTATTTCACTATGACTGAGGAACTGGGGAATGGTAGTTGTCTTTCAAGGACACTTCCAACAAGCTCTCCTTTTGCATGACAGAGCTTAGCTGCATTGCACACTGCAAGCCAGAGAGGACTTGGTTGACACCGCGTTCCAGTCAGTGAGAACTGGCTGCAGCAGATCATCATAGGCTAAAATATTCAACAGGTCAGAATGCCAGCATTTGGTTTACATTGTGTGCTGAGATATTCAGTTTCTTATTTGTGTTTCCTTTTGTTTGATTTGTTCGATTACTTGCCTGTATGTAGTCAGTGAGAAGATGGGAGTGTTCAATGGCATTGGAGCAGGGTAGCACTGACTAGGGGGTAGAATTACAAACAGGTAATATGTGTGGCCATGTAGTTAAATAATGACTCAAGTGAGAGAATGGGGTTGTACATGTGAGGGAGAGTCAGCCATTCTGATTATGTGCCATGAGCAGTGGTGGTGCAGGCACAAAAGATCCAGGTCGTTCAGAGGATATCCATTGAGTGCCAAGATGCTGTAGTATTGGAGTGGGGTAAGATCGGTCTACAATCACACATGATGCATGCTATTGGAGCTGGCTAAGTAGTTAATGAACTGTACTTGTGTAGATGTGGCAGAAATCCCTCAAAAAAAAAAGACTTGACACAACTCACACTAATCCAAAGGAAGTAAGGTTCAGCCTTATGTGTTTTTAAAAGGCTGTGGAAGCCACCTGCAAAACGAACTGACAAAGCCCCATTGGAATTTAAAACTGATGCCTAAATAATATTGCTAAGGAACCAATTGGCGATAAAGTGGTTGAAATTTACAATAATCAGACAACCTGCCTGAGGGAATGGCTGGAGACAAAAGAACACTTTCTGAAAGCTATCAAACAAAATAATAATGCTGAAGAACCCCTTCCATTTCCATAGAATCTTGACAGTGTTCATGACAGAAGATTGAAGCTCCTTAGTTAATATGGATTACATCCATTCTGTGACCACAGTGAGCTATCACATGTCAATACTCCATCTTATGAAAAGTTATGATTTTTCAGCATGTCTGTTTGTTACAAAAGGTAGGCACAGCAGAAATATTCAGAGATGGCTTAAAAAACAACTCTCTCTCACCCTGTAGTTTTCAAGCTTGGGCTTATCTCTGTTACATGTTGGAAGACATCTCAGAGATAGAGGAATTTCAAGTTCCATAGCACCCATTCTGGACAATAACTAATTGCAGTTGAAATGAAATTGCCTCCAGAAGAACAATGAACTTGTCTGCAAATCCAAAAGAACTTCAGTGTTAATATCAGATCACACAATTGATTTTCTGTTATGGAATTTTTTTTTCCCAATTTACCTCTCCTACAATGCTATCACTTATTCTGTTTGCAAGTTAGCATTGGTGTACATGCTATGGGTCTCGGTCATAACATCATTTACTACTATAAATCATGTTTCAATATGTCAAAACTTTTTGAGAGTCTCCCAGCTCTTCAGTAAATTGGTTCCCATGGCACTATGGGAAAACTCCAATGTTTGCTTAAGGTGTTTTGAAAGAACTTAGCCAGGTGCACATATATCAAAGAATATTCACTTATGTTTAGTGTCTTAAATATTTTGTCATGAAAGTTTAGCCTGTTGGCACTCCAGGGATTGCTATATTTATTAATTGTACAAACTGAGATTCTTCTAAATTGCCCAGGTATATTGAAGCAAATTAATCATACTGCATAAGATGTTTATAAGGCCTTGTTTCTCTAATATTAAACTGCATTTCTTGTTACTAGATGGAATAAATGCAATTGATTTTCATAAACATGGATGAACTTCTTTACATTTTAAAAACTGCAAGCATTTACAGGAATGCCCATCAATATTGACTGTGATGAATGCATCTTTGCATTCTGGGAGGCCCTCCTTTACTTGCCCCTCTTTCCTTTTCCTAAACTCTGATACATAATGAAAATTGCCTGGTCATACAGCAGTTACATTTTTTTTAGTTGGAAGTACAGTACAGCTCTGACCATGCAGAAATTTGAAAAAAAAATACACAGTCTAAGTATAAACTAAAATGTGTCTTCCCTGAAATGTGAGGTTAATTTCTGTCAAATAGTGTTAGTAATTTTGAGGTGATGTTTTCTGTTAGGTTTTGTCCAATAAATATTCTGGTTTATAAACCAGGAAGTTGGAGACTTAGAACCACAGAGGTTCCACTTTATTTGATCATTAGAACTATTTTAAGCTTTAGGTGACCAATTGCAAATCTTTATATTTTTACAGTAACAATTTCTAACTTAACTCTCAGCATTACGCTGCATCTGAAAAAAGAACAAATGTAAATCTCCGTCCACAGCAAATTATATCATTGAGTATCACAACGAGAATTTTTAAAAGAGTTTATTACAGTGCTTAAATAATTGTGCTTTCAGTTACTTTAAATTTGTAGTCCACTCCATCGACATTTAATATATGATGTGTCCTGGATGATCAATAGTTTGTTGAAGAATAAAGACAACAAACGTTTATAGAAACTTCTCATTGGAACACTAAATGAAAAAAAAATCTGGAAGTCTTATCATTTAACATTTACAGCTCTCAAGTACTCTCGAGTTAATATTCCTGAGCAGTGTGTATAATAAATCTTTGTCCTGGTTCTTCATTTAGAACTAAACAAGACTCCAAGTGCCAAATCCAGATAAAAGAAGTCTTATGAATCTGCAGATGTCTTATTTATCTGGACGGTGACAGTTGGAGAAGGAAGCTCTGAAAACGATTGCAGGTGGTCTTTGACCTTTGGGGTTCTGAGGATTGTAATTGTAATTGACATTTAAAAAACTGCTACAAAAGCTTGAGAGCATTGAGAATTGAGCAGAAATAATCCAAACATGCCTTTAAAGGAAAACTAAATCTAAATTATACATGCTAGCAAGAGGACCATTTTTCAAATTAAGATCACTATATTTATTGCTAAAAAAAGAGTCACTCTGCTAGTACCAGACAATTGAGTTAACACAAGAGATACTTACAAGAGGAATTGTCAGTTCTAAATTATGATGCAGAATGAGCCCATTTCATATAAGCAGATCCACTTGACTGCACATTGTGTTCATTTTTTTAATGTAGATCCTCAGGATAGATTCCTTTCTATACAGCAGCTTAAAAATGTCACTCCACATGGTGGTCTCCTGTGTCTTGGATTTAGTGTCGAGGCAAGAGAAACTATTAATTTGTTTGCATAAATCACATCATTGCATTCAAGTGAAGAATATCCAAAGAGACTTCAGATACACTAGCATTTGGCTTCATGATCTGCATTGATGTGCACCATATAAGGCCAGGCACCCCATCTCAAAGACATGTATTCCCTGGCTGCCGGTAACAGAAAATTGGGACAGAGGATCTGGGATTTTCCCTAAGTTGAAGCTTGTAAGTATCTGCAAAATGCAGATGTAACTGAATTATGTGCAAAGAAGACAGGATGAATAATTCCACACTACTCCTTCTCAATTTGGTGTTTTGTGGTAACTTCTCCACTTGAATGGAAACTCTTAAGAAGTGAGTTTTAAGGTTTTGCCTAAACCCTGCTAAAATCAAAGGATCAGAGATTGTCAAGCAGCAATTTGCAGGCAAGTCACTTCTCGAGAATCAGCTGGAGGCATTCTAGCTGTTGTTTTTGAAATCAATGTTCCGTTTAATCTGCATATCTCTCAAGCAGCTGGTACAAATATATTTTGATATTCACATTCAGTGTTTGTTGATCAAGAAGGCACCAGTGTTAAGACATTCCCTTGTTAACCCAAGAGATTCAAACTGGACAGATCAACAAAAAAGAAAATAAAGTACTTTCACCTGTCTTGTACCTTTCATAGCTTCAGGACGTCCAAATTAATGTTTTTGAAGTGTAGTCACTATTGTCAAATAGGGAAACAAAGGCATCAAATTGGTGCTGTGCAAGTATTGTGAATATCTATAAGATAAAGGACCAATAAAACGGCTTTAGTGATGTTGGTTGAGGGATAAATGCTGGGCAGGATAATGGGAAAACTCACTTGGTCATCTCCAATGTTACTTAAACCCCAGGTTAGACGGGACTTCAAGGTCACACTGAAAGAGAACTATCTTTGACAGTGTAATCTCTCCCCTTGACTGTTAACTCATATTATGACCCATGTTTTACTTTCAGTGATTTGTTTGACCGTCATATGGAAGAAATATTGAGTGATATAATAATCTTTGTGGCAAGAACTTTAACTCTCTTACTGTGGAATTGATTGTAATTAAATGGAAATTCTGGCAAAGAGGTAAAGTGATACAAACAAGCTGACCAGGCACTGTATCACATCTCACTGCAATATAACTTTAAAGGACATGATCATGGTGATAACACCATATTGTGGCTTGTGACCTAATGGTATAAAAGGTCTCAGACAGAATCTTATTGAGCTCTATCCTTTTTCAGCATGACATCCTGAGGACAATGTACTCTTGTTTACATACAGACTGCTTAGCTTGAGCCCAGATACACAAGTGCCTATGACTGTGCAGTACAAATGTACATATCAGGTGCTCTAATAAACGTTCATTGAATTCTTCAGTACAATGTCACCTATGTCTCGTTCATATGTTACAGGAGCTAATATAAATATCACATCACAATAGTTGAAGGTCATCAGCTATTATGTCACATTACATTACTAGCCAGCCGATCTTATTGAAGATTCCAGAGACTGGCAACATAAAAATGAAAAGCACTAATAATTAAATCACTCAAAACATTTTTGTAAAAAACGAAATACAGATTCAGACAATCACATGGGGCTGTAGAAGCTGAAATATCATGAACAAAGTCCTTAAAGACATAACTTTTAATGCCCCATGAAGCAAACAAGAAGAGAAGCGCATATCAGATTTCACTTTTTGAAACATTTCCACCTACGCCAACATAACTTAAAGATGAATTAACAAGTGAAAGATTTTTGATAAAATAAGGCAAATTTCACTTAAAGTACTCACAACATTAAAAACACTCATTACTTCCAGCACAGGTATGGAACCACCTGCAGTATTACAGTTACTCCAACTTGAGCTCCAGTACTTATTCATTTCAGCCCATGGCTTTCCTTCACCAGCTATCACATTCCACCTGGTGCCCAGACACAGTCATTACTGACAAGACACATATCTACAAACCTTCTCTCACACAGATCATGAGTGTGCTGATGGCACAGCATGACCAGAACTTCCCTCCTCTAATCATTTTGATGGTCTGGTGTGCTTTGAAAACAGAGTTAAACAGCAACATGGGTGTTCTCTAATTCACTATCCTGTCGTCAGCTCTCTGCTCCTTCTAACCGTAAAACACACAATGATATTGAAACAGGTCTGTGAAAATAGGGTCGGTGTGGACTTATTGGGCCGAGGGGCCTGTTTCCACACTGTAGGGATTCTAATTCAAAATAGAGCAGAGACAAACAAAAGATTGTTCCATTCAGAAAACTAGCACTGTTCGTCTTCACATGAATTGTTAATGTATTCTAAACAGAAAACACTGGCTGACCCTAGCCCATAGCAATTAACTTTCTATTTACCCTGTGCTTGTTAGCTGTTCATTCCAAGGCAACCTCAGGTTACATGAGTATTTCCTAGTACACAGTAACATTATGATAAGGAACCAGTTGAAAGCAAAACAAGTAATTTAACAATTTATCACACACTTGCCATTTGGGGAAATGATGTTCAAACTTTCACCACCTCTCATGTGAAGTGGTGTTTGCTAATTTGGTTCCTAGAAGGTCTAACTCCAATGTGTTCACTATGCTCCAATTCCTTGAATGTCTAACAGATATAATGGGTTTAACCTTACCAGAAATCAAGTGAAGTCATTTTTAATCAAAATGCACCACTGCAACGACACCCTGGAATTCCTGGCACTAGCACTATCTTCATAAGTTTATTTTTTTACCTGGTTGAGGGCTGTTAGTCCAGAGCTACCCTGTACTTTTCATTTGCCCCAGACAAGGCAGATGAGGGGAAATTGAAGCCATGCTTTGTGGACTGGGACTGGAGGCCCTGTTGGATGAGGTGGTGCAGAGCAGTGCTGTCCTCTTCTCTCGAGACAGGCTGAGGACGTTATGACACCAGACCATGTAAGTTTCCTCCTAGATCAGTATGACCTCCACTGCCCAGAGGAACTCTCAGCAATGTAGGAAGAAGGTCAAGGGTCCTCTGTGCTCCTTGAGGGTAGTACCACCATCTTCTCTCTACTACCTTAGACTCACGCTGGCTCTGCTGCTGCTCCCATCTCCCACCAAGGCTTCTTTTTAAACCATTCTCACTATCACATACAATATTTTTCCTCAACTCGCTCTCACAAACAAAATTCCCCGAGACTACTAACCCTGTATAACCTCTGTATTGCCTATTCACTTACTTGGGGCAACTCGCCACTTTTCTCCTACCTGCACCAGCACTGACATCTGTGCCAGCCACTTTCATCCCATTCAATCCTTCGATCCTTTCCTTTCAGGAGAATAAACAACCCATCCATATCTCAGCAACCAAGTGGGAAGCATTGCCCATTGCTGGATTATTCTTCCTTTACCCTCACGTGAATGTATTCTTGAATGCTGAATATAACCCTATGCTGTGTAATCTCTCCTGGTAATTTAGCCCATGAAGTCCAAGTTCATTGTCGAAAACTTATGAAGTATTCTCTTCAATAACAACATATCTTTCTTAAGGTGTGGAACGTAGAACTCTCAATAGTCAGGTCCATGTTTACTTGAAGAACGTCTTCTATCAATTAAAATTAATTTGCTCACCCCAAACCACCCCTCCTCCCCCACTTTGTATTCTAGTCCAATGGATATGAAGGTTTGCATTTCATTATCCTTTTTGACTATTTTTTGCATCTGAAATTTTAGTGATCTGTTACCTGAATCTCAAAGGCTTTTTACATCATTTTGAAATCTCTACCATTTAGACAGTACCCTGTTCAATCCTTTCTAGATCTAAAATTTACCTGCATTAGAATCCATTTGTCTAAGTATTGCCTATCACTTAATCTATTGATCTCTCTTTGTAAAATGATGCTGTAAAAGAATGCTGTCTATCTTTGTGATATTTGGATATGTAGGTATTTATCCCGTAAATTACCTCATTAAGAAATACATGTGCAGGGATTTTCCATCTTGGATGTTAAGTATGGGGGAGGGGAGCAAGTGTTGTTAAGGGTGAGAGCCCATCTGCCCCAATGGATGGTACAGCCAATCTGATCAAGTGCCAATCCGCACCTGAATGCTGGCTGGCTGGTGGGCTTCTTGGCAAATTAGTTCTAATTAGGCCAATCACCTAATGAGGCTGGCTACTCAGAAGCGAGGACATATAGGTGCAGGCCACCGACTCCAAGGCCCAGGTTTAGTGGCTGGATTAGCAGCCACAAGGATTAGGAACAGCAAAAAGCAAGTCATCTGGGTGGGGAGGATCACAGGTTAGGGGTCACAGGGAATTGTGGGGGCTGGATTTGTCAGGAACACCAAAGGTAGGAGCAACTGGTTGATTATCAGAGGACTCCTGCTGTACACCCCACCTGTGTTCACAATTTCCTCCAGAGTGGGACTAAATGAGGTTCCACGCCTCTCAGCCAGGCGGCTGCCCACCCCAGCCTCCCGTTTTCACCTGTCAGGAGAGCAGGTATTCAGGCTGATTAATGATCTATTAATTTGTTGACATCTGTACAACTCATTAGAATTTTATTTCAGACAGAAAAATTCTATAATTCACAGTTTACCACTGAACATTCTCAACAATATCTGACCAATGGTTGCAGTGGGTTGTTCAGCTAAATCTTAGAGTGCACCTAGTCATTTAGCATCTGTGTGAACTGCATTTGGTTTAAACGTGCGCAGTGTAAATCAGGATTAAAGGTCTGAACTGATTCCGAACAAGATAGACCAAGATTACAGGAAATTTCAGTCTCCTTTGGTCCAATCTCAGATCGAGGTTTGACTCTGAATTTAAAAGAACTGACAACATAGCAGCTTTGGTACAAAGCAAAACAGTTTAACAAGATATGTTTTTTATTGCCAATCATAAAGATTTTGACTGCTGCTAATCACAGATGGCATTACAGAATGTATTTATTCCTGCTCTTATAAATCTTCATAACATGAAATTGAATTTAGTTCAATAAATAAACAAGTAAATTGCACTGCTTTGTTATTTATAGAGTAATAGAGTCGTGTGGAATTCCATAAGCTACTTCTTGAATATGATACTTATGAATCAAGCCTCGGGCAACCAAGAAACAATACATTTTAAATTAGTTTGCTGCTTTCTCATTGTGAATCAAAGAGCAGTGTGTGAAAAAAAATGACATCCATGGATAACATGCGTTGATAATTATTTTGTCAATTAATGTATTTAACATTTGTCGGGTTTTTTGTTTGCATCCTACAGTCAGACTAAATTAGCAAACTGATTAAAAGAGAGAAAAAGAAAAAAAAAACTTTCCGACAGGCAACCAATCTTGCTCGCCGTAGGCTTTTGTTTCATTGCTTTTAGCAGTAACTTTTATCTTAGACAGTTTGCATTTCCCTGTTTCCTAAAAGGAGACAGTAAAGTACAGATGGAACAATTAGCACTCTGTTCTACGGCTCATTACAAATCAGTGTTCCAGAAACACAAAGACACTGCACATGATGTCTGTAAACCGCTGGGAAATAGCTGCTGAAATTCGGTCTGGAAAGACATCGCTATACAAATACTGAAAACTCATTTGTCAAATAATACCAATGTAAAATGACTGATTTCCATGTATAAGTGCAATGAAATGACATTGGGACTGAAATACTGAAAAATGCAAACAGACTTTAGGGACTAGATGATAGATCCTATCGGTAGGTTTACTTTCTTTTTGTTCCTTCTGTAAATGCTGATTTCATCCAGCCCCATGCTTGTTATCTTTATATAATGGCCGCTCGGTCTCCAACACTTCATTCAAACTAAAGTGTTACAAGACTGTCAGCAAATCTATTTGACATTGCAGCCGAGTCCAATTCTATCTTCACCTGCCACATCTACACATTAAAAGTATCCCAGAAGAAATTACCAGGTAATAACAACTTTGGCTGGATTTTCTCCGTCCCTATACATGAGGCTAATTGTCAATCTGACTCAGGTCAACTCACTCAACAAATACCTAAGCGTTAATCCTCGGAATACAACATTAATAACTTGTATTTATATAGCACCTTTAACACAAGATGCCTCAAGACACTTTACAGGACGGCTAGAAGGCAAAACATTACACTGAAGGAATCATACCAAACTCAAACATTAACTCTGTTTCTTTTTCCGCAGATGTTATTGTACCTGCTGAGTTTCTCCAGTAATTCTGTGTCTGTAACCTTTAGACCAAGCCAGACAAGGAGATATTAGGTAAGACCACTTGCTTCATCAAAGAGGCAGGTTTTAGGCCATGTCTTAAAGGAAGAAAGAATATGGAAAGCTATAGAGAGAGGCTGAATAGGCTGGAGCTATTTTCCTTGGAGCATTACAGGCTGAGGGGTGACGTTATAGAAGTTTATAAAATCATAAAGGGGCATGGATAGGGTGAATAGTCAAGATCTTCTTTCTCAGGGTAGGGGAGTCCAAAACTGGAGGGTATGCATTTAAGGTGAGAGGGGGAAGATTTAAAAGTGACCTAAGGGACAACTTTTTCACGCAGAGTATGGTGTGTGTGGAATGAACTGCCAGAGGAAGTAGTGGAGGCTGGTACAATTACAACATTTAAAAGGCATCTGGGTGGGTATTTGAATAAAAAGGGTTTGGAGGGATATGACCAAATTCTGGCAATGGGACGAAATTTATTTAGGGTATCTGGTAGGCATGGATGGGTTGGAACGAAGGGTCTGTTTCTGTGCTGTACATGTCTATGACTCCATGAGAGTTTGAGAGGTTTAAGAATGGGCAATCTTAGATGCACGGCAGGCCAGAATTAGTGGAGTGTAGATAGATCAGATTTTGTGGGTCTGTTTAGAGAGATAGGAATGTGTGAAGCCACAGAAGGAATAAAAATAAGGATGAGAATTTTAAAATCAAGATCATTAAACCAGGAGCTAATGTGTCTGTAAACTTAGAGGTGATCAGTAAAAAAAGAGATTGCTTATGAGTTGGGACATGAAAAATCTTGAGCAAATCCAAAGGCACCAATTTTTGAGAAAAAATAAAATTTGGTAAGAGACAACTCCTGCACATCACACTGTCAAGAAAAAAAAAGTCCGTGAATGAATTATGCATTGAAATTACTCTAAAACAGAATCAAATTTCTAGGCAAAACATTCTGCGTTTCGAGATATGCTTTTGTATTTGATGATTTGAAATATTGACAAATCCAATTCTAAAGGTTCAGACTCAATCTCATGAAATGCATGCAGAATGTAAAGGTCACTCACCAGCCAAACAATATATGATGCAGAAATTACATTCAACCCCAAGTTGGAACTGATGGGTTTGCAATAATTAACATACAAGAAAAGGTCACAGACCAATTTCTCTAGAAGTTTCCGAATTAATGATGAGCCAATTCATAATGCTGAGAACAGATGTAGCAATGGATTTTAGAAAGTTAAGAAAGCTTATAATGAGAAGAAAAGCCATTGGTCTGTCAAACTGGTGCTGTTACACGCCATTAATGACTAGCTCAATTGTGGGCCGGATCTTACGTCAGTCAAAGTCTCTAAACATTAAGACCCATATAAATAAAAATGTATCCATTATTATTGTTGAACCTCTTAATCACCTTTCTTACTGGTAATGAATCCAGCTTCCTTTTAAAGACATAAACATGGAATTACTACCTTTACTAGGGAGCCATTCTGCAAGACTGCTCTCATGTGGTGTGTGGGCTGGAGTTGTTCTAATTTTTAGAGTCAAAAAGGCATGCGCATTTTCAAATTTTATTTGGTGCTTAAGCTTTAAGTAACTAATTATTCTACATTAATCGTATCCACTTCTCTTATTCTTCTGCAGGACTGTCGAAGAAAAGTAAAAGGACCATTTTCCTACCCGACCATAGGGCTGCTCTCTCATTAGAGAGACAACTGGTGGAAGTTTCATTTGAGGGTCAGGGGAAGGAAAAATTTGAGAAGGAGAGTCCTTAACGGTAAGCTCAGCCAGTGCAGGAATTGAACCCACACTGTTGGCATCAATCTGCAGGACAAACTAGCCATCCAGTCAACTGAGCTAACTGATCCCCAAAGGACAATATGATATCTCCTTCAGTCTTTTCTGCAGTAAATGTATATTCAGTCTTACTTCACAATGCAGTACCCTGAAGATTGAAATTACCTTTATTCCTTTTTTGTGAACATTTCCACATAGCCAATAACCATTTTGCTCCCTTACAGGCATCGCAAATGATATTTTCTAATTTACTGTAGATGTCCCTATAAGCATTTATACCCACATTAAAATCCATCTGCCATTTCTCAGTCCATCTGCTAAACTGGAGCCAATTTGTCTGAAAAGTAACAACAACCTCTTCTACGTATGACCTACATTTTGAGTCATTAGTAAATTTTATAAATCTATAATCTTACACATGACTTACAGGCAACATGGTCAGCAGGGACCTGTGTGGTCCTTGTGGTACAGCATTGAAAAATGCAAAATCCAGCCAATGACGTAAGTGAGGTGGAATGGAAACAGAGGCCTCTTCTCATTCCCACCGCACATCCTCTGCAAATCCACTCAAGCATCAGATTGGCATTATGTGGCTGGATTGCAGTAAGGAGGCCAACAACAGGCATTCAGAAGCTTGCTTCCTTCCCAAACTTAAGTCCTTCCCCTTTCCCTCTTGCAGTTATTATCAGGGCCAATTTCTCAAGCCTGTTTTTAGATGCCTTAATGTAGACAGCTGTTGTGATTTTGAGGCAATATAAAAAAAAAGTGATGAATTTTTGTCACAGCTACATTCACAGTAAAATATGAATCACACCTTGGTGTGAATACATGACTTGTGGATTAGAAGATTTGGCACTGCAGCCCAGGGTGTTAAACAGCAGAGGCATAATGCCACAGTCACGACTAGAATTATAAAGGCCTTCTGTTTTCACAATTAGTCTTTATTATTAATTGAGGGCATGAAAAATATTTTAAATGGATCTTTAAAAAATCATACTGTCATTACCACCTTCCCCAGCAAAGTATGCTGGTATATTCCTCCGTAGGCCTGGTGCAAGCATTGTTTTTTACTGCCCTTTGTGAAGTCTTGATTCATCTGATATATAAAACAACTTTATACTTATTTAATACCTGCTGAAATTTTTTTTGAGGGCAATGAAAAACTGCAGTCAATTGGTTTGTTAATAAACTTGATATCTTGTCTTCCCAGTGACACCACGCCAATTCTTTTTTGTCATTATGGGGAAGGATAATGCGTCTGATTTAGGTTTGAGGTTTCATTGTCATGTGTACTCAAATACAGGGTATAAGAATACAGTGAGAAGTGTAGATTGTCACGACACCTGGCACCATCTCAGGTACAAAGTACCTAGATGCAAAATCTCAGTACAGAAATAGAGAAATAAAGAAATCAGTTAGAAAGTTCAGCACTAAGGCATTCTTAGCATTAAGTGGAAAAATAAAGAACTAAAAGTTAAAATGTCAAACATGACAGTCCTTTCTTGAGCCATGCGACTGCAGATGCTCCAAGCTGGGTTCCCCCAAGAGGGCTCACTCTCCCCCATGCGAGGCTAAGACCTGCCCATACTCGCCAGGCTTCAGCCCCAATCTCTGCCACCACCATCCCTCGTGTTTGACACCTACTGCCATTATCTTATTTCACCGCTGTAGACCACTGCTGCTGCCATCCCCCACTGCCAGCTGCAGCCTCACTGCTGCTGCCATCCGGGCTTGTGATGGGCCCCAGCCGCTGGTATGCTCCATCACTGCTGCTGGCTCCGCAGTCTCCAAAAGGTAAGAAGCTAAAAACTGAAAAAAAGACTGAGAAAGGAAGGAATAAAAAGGATAGAGAAAAGGAAAACAGGCAGAATCAGGACTCAAGAACCTGCATGGTGCCTATTCCACCACCACCATCTTGATTTCGGATGTAAATTCCATATCATTGGAAGGAAGGAAGTGTCCAGACTAGAAGCTATACAGGGCTGGAATCAGACAGAAATGAATGTTATGCCAAGGGAAAAATTACCAGGAACAGTCAAAATCTTGGTAAAAGAGGTATGTTTTACTTGGGGCTGTGGAGTGTTAAAAGAGCAGAGGATGATGGAAAGGCCGATGTGTTTATGAAAATAAATTCTATAGCGTGCAGTCTAAGTGGATTGAGGGAAGGGATCGAAGATATATAGAGGGAGAAGTGCAAAAAAGGCCACAGTCAGAACAGAGGGCTCAGGATGTAATTGTAGGACAGAATAGTTTTATTAAAGATAAGGAAGGTTGAGACTTTCAGGGATTTAAGCAAGAAGATGACAATTTTAAATGTAAGCACCACTAGAAGGATTTGACAACTGATTTAGTTTGCAAGGACAGGAGTGATGCAGTTGTGGGTTTTATTTTGGGTAGGACAAAACTGCAGCATTTTGGATGAGCTGATGTTAATAAAGGTGGAGCTTGAAAGAGTATCAGAACAGCATTGGAATAACTGAGGTGACGAGGACATGAAGAAATGTTTCAGCAGCAGATTAACTGAGGCAATACTGACAAATTTAAAGGTAACCACAGAATCCACAGTTCTAAGTTGCAGTAGAAGTAGGCACACTAGCCTTACTGAGTGCAAAAATAAAACATTCGATGTCCTTACTTTTCTGCCTTACACAATTTGAATATGGACCTTTTCCAATCTTCTGTAACATATCCATGAAAGAAAAAAGCAGTTATAACACTTTACTTCCAACTGCTTCAAAATAATCATTTCGAATGAATGGACTATCCATTCAAATAACAAAGCTGCAATACTGAAATAGATTAAAGCATTTCCAGTTGAGGCAATGTGACGGCACATATTTTCAAAGCATTTGGTTATCCCCTGGGCAAACACCACAGAACTGTATGCTGTACAGGCGAAATGCCATATCAAATGTTGGACATTGGTGAACGTCAGCGACAGCCTGAGGGTACAGAAAACTGTGCAAGAGGAAAATACTGAACACCTGCAATTACAGCTGTTACCAATAATCAAGATAAAAGAAAGTGCAATTGCTTTAGCACAGAAATGAACATTCTGGTGTAGTCTGTCAAGATTGCACAAGATAATTTAGTGAATTGCTAATTAACATAACTGTTGGCTGTGCATCAATTCAAGGATAACATCAGTTGTGAATTTCTGCTGTGGATCTTCATGTGATGGAATAGGATGGTTCTGAACCAACAGATCTATGGCAACATGTGACACAATGTCCCAGGAGGTGTTGAGATACAGAACACAGGAATTACTTCCCTTCCTTTCCTTTCTTTTCCTGTTGCTGCTCCACTTCATCACTTGAGGTGTTTGGACATATGGAACATGTTGCAATTTGATGGTCAGGTTATTGCGATTTTGAACAATTGATAGCAAGTTCCTTCCATTCATTAATGCTAACGTTGTTGCATTTCAGGGAGAGCCTCAAAGTGCCGATGTCACATTTCTCTTGTTCACTTGTGGAATCATGACCATTTGAGAATTGAGAAAGCAGCCCCAGCACAGGAGACACTGTTCAGTCATCCAGTCTGAGTTGGTTATGCAGGCTTTTTGGCTGAATGCTTGGACAGCTGGCTTTGAAATGGACTCTTGCATTTGTTATGGGCTAGAACAAATCCCTTCAAAGTATCTCCAGGAGATAGCCTAGACCCTAACTTTTATCTTATTTAAAGCCAAGTGTAAGGTACTGTGTTCCAGATGTGATTCAATTGATCCACTACTGGTTTTAAAGCAAAAACACTTTATTCTTATAGCACAGTTAAAATACAAACAAAAAACAAGTGGGAGTAACTTTAACTCTTGAAATACTTATGTAAATAACATATATGTTTAACTACTAATCATCATTGTTCCAACATAGCAGCATCCCATAAGTGTGTCATTGGCAAAGGCAGATTCAGCAAAACAGATTATCTCAAGTACTTTCCCCAGTCCAGAAGAAAGGAACAACAAAAGAAACAAATCTAGTAACAAAGACAGAACTCAAGTGATTTGCCACACCACAAAGAGTGTCTAGCAGCTTCAAATCCCAGCTTAAACTGGAAGCAAAGCTAAAACCCTGGGTCTGTGAGAGCCTGATTCCACCCACTCATGCTTCTTTAATCCAATTTAAGAAAAACACTCCGTGAGCTCAAAGCTGTTTACTCACTGCTTATGAGGCAGACATTCTTTTACCACTGGCAACAGCTCTCTACAAGACAGGCAGCACAGGACAAATCCCTCTTAAAGGCACAGCACCATCACACATTTGTGATATAGTCCTCCACTGAGGCTAGTAGCCAGATCTTAACATAGGCTTATTTTCTAGCACCAAGCTTATTCAAATATCATCAATCCCTGATGTTTTCGATGTCTCTCAACAAGCTCATTTTGCAATGCTCTATGCCTTACTGTGATGGTTTACTAGGTAGAGCTGGTGACCAGAGAATCAGTTTCACCCAATTCCGAGCTTGAAAATCTGGAACATCCCAGATCAAACACAAAGAAGTCCATGGTCAATTTTCAAAGCATTTATACTGAATGTATAGAATCAAGCTGTGTGCACATTACTAGCTTTGCTCCCTTATTAGAACTGTAGGCACCAGTTAACTCAATTGGTTAGATGGTTAGCATGTGATCGAAAATAGTGCCAACAGTGTGGATTTGATTCCTGTTCCAGATGATGCAGATTTGGGACTCTTAAGCATAGAAAGCAATGACAAAAACTGACAAAAAGGTGGCTCAAGATGAAGCATCAACAGACAAAGAGACAACAAGCTGCTTTCGGACAAAACATACATTTAAAGATTTAGAACTGAATAAATACAGGAGATATTGTGTGCATGGGACTGTTCCCTTGAAGTGGCCTTCTCAAAATATGTCAAGATATCTTGAACCAGTTAAGATAACTAGAAATTAATTAAGTAATAACTCCCACCTGTCAGGCACACACAGGCAAGGAAGGCTACTGAGTTAATTAAATGCCAAGGTCAGTAGAAGAGGTATTTAATCATAGTCCAAAAGAGTTTTACTATAGAAATATTTTGGGAGAATGGTAATTATTCCTATGAAATATATTCATATGATTGAATCAAGTAAATAAATTTATTTTAAACTGTGTTAATTGTCATTGCATAGCTAAAGCTGGCATGACACTTAATTCCAATTAACTGCCAGCCTTAAATAACAGTTGCATTTCATTTGAGATAACAAGAAAAACAGTTTTGTTTAATTAATAGCATTCAACATTAACTCTGTCATGCAAATGGTTGTCCTCTGAATTTGGTAGTCAAATTATACAGCCAGAGAAATATGGCATATTGTAAAACCGGACAATTACCCAATATGAAACCTGCGACTGGTTTCAGTTAAAATAATCACCCATAATCTGTATAATTTTAAAGCGACAAGCAAAAAACCCAGAACAAAATATATGTTATCTTTTATGAGCGCTGACCTTTGAACATCTTCACTGTGCTTTTTGATCTAAATTCCTCAAGTCTGATTGAACACGGTTAAATTCTGATATGTCATCTCTAGTGATTTAGAGATTTTTAATAGTTAATATGATGTTATGGCACAATATTACCAGGTAATATGCAAATGTTTGTTAGTCATTATTATTGAGACAGCCCAATGTTATAGACATATGAATGCAGCATTAGAAATTGCTTAATCACACATGGTTAATGTTATCTTCTTGCTTTAAGAACTGAGCATGTTGAGGACCCCAAGCAGCACTGTGCTAAATTGAGGATGAGTACATTTATTGCTAAGTACAGTTGATCTGTTCAGTAAAGCTGTTTGTGATTTTGAAGTAAATTGAACTTGTCAATCCAGTACGTGTGAGGTAATTCTGTGCTTAGAAATGTAACACAGGAATAAGACATTTTGCATTGTTGTTTTCTTTTTGCCTATAAATGTCCTTTGGGATTTGTAGTATAAGCAAAAGAGAAATAGTTGAAGTTCCTCAGTCCCAGAATCTTTTAGGTTTTAATATGTGACAGTAGGGACATGGACAAGATGGGCCGAATGGCCTACTTCTGTGCTGCATCATTTCTACGGTTCTAGTACAATTTGGTCAACTATTGTTTAGTTTATGGTGAATGTGCACGTTGTAGGATTTGTACTTCCTGACTAATTTTGGCATCCACAGAAATAAGATATCCAAGGTAGTCTTTACGTAAATGAGACAGTAGGACAGCCTGATAAATACACTTGAATCTGGTATTTTGAAGGCCACACCAGTCCAATCTTCCAGCCATTAGCAGAACTTTTTTTGAACCTGACCACAGAAGAAAAATTCCTACATACTTTGCTCCATTTCTGGGCAATCTTCTGATGTAGGATCCTTTCAAACCTAATTGCTGCAGGAATCCACTTGGAAGCAAGCGGAGGTTACCCACATAGAAGGCATGACTCCTTTTTATGCCAGTAGCTGCAAAGTAATTATCCCAGAACTTCAACGGTGTTAGTGTCAGTGTACATGTACATACGCAGGTAAGTGGGTAGGGAGTAGGCTGGCAGCTGGTTAGGGTATCAGGGTCCCCAAGGTGGTGAGGTACGGTCAGATCACGTTGAGAGGAATCAGGGATTGGAGCAGTTTGGGAAGTTGGAGGGTACTGGGGGCAAAGCAGCTCAAAGGACTTGGGTTGATAGAGGTCAGAAGGGGATATGGAGCATAGGGGATAGCTGGTGTTGTGGGAGAGTCATTGGTATGTTGAAGTGTCATGGATGGGGAGGTCAAAAAGGCAATTTATGGGTGTGCAATGGTCAGGGGTGTTTCTGGGGTTTAGGGTGGAGTCAGGTGGGTTGGGAGTCGAGGGGTGGATTAGGACAGGGTCTGTTAAATAGTTAGCCAGAAGCTGGGCATGGTTTTAATATGTCTAAACTTTCCTGGGTAACTGTCCAGGTAGGTCAGTAGGAACCCCCTCAGGTTTCTTGCTCTAACCCAGAGTTGGAGACATTCATGCATGCTGCTATGGAATTGTTTTTTGAAAATTTAAACCTCCCAGGCAATTCCCAAAGCGTCAGTTCTTTGGCACTTCTCGGCAGTCTTAGCATGTAGTTTCAGGGTACCTCAGGTCTCTGACTATCTGGTGACTGGAAGATCTGGGTCACTGGATTTCTGGACGTCTTTGCTGAAATGACACTTGTCACATTACAAAGAATCATCAACAATAACGTTTGTGAGAGAAAGTCAAAAAAGCCGTTTGTACAGACAGTTTGGATTGGAAGGATCAATGATAGTTACCTGTCTCCCAGGGGAATATGGAATAATATTGTCAGTATATTTGCTAGTTAAAGACAAATGTATGCGCCTGAATTTGGTCTGAACACAATAAATGAATTTCGTTGCAACCATCCCGGGTGTTGGATTCAAACTGCCTGGCAAATACTTTCTCATACAATCTGCAACCTTTTAAAACCCAAATGTGCAATAAAATTACCATAACATTGATTTACCTAATCTTCTCTCTTTTCTGAAATGATAACCTTTCACTATGACTTTTCAAGATTGAGAAATATAACAGGGCTCTAAAATGATATGGACAATGAAACCGTGGCTAGAAAGATCTCAGGTTCAATCCTAGCCTGCTGGAAATCCTGCCAATAATCCTCCCACCTCCCTACCTCAATTTGGATCTATAAAGTTTCTGAAAATCCTTCTTTTTGATAGCTCTCCTAAATCTTCTCTCCTTCTCATTATCAGGTATCCCTTTCAATTCTACTGATTCCCCCAAACCATCCCCCAAAAATAGTGATCTGTGCTAAATTCACTGGATTCAGCTTGGATGATGGTGATATTATTGTAGCTGGACTCCGTGTACCTCAGTTAGGGAGGAAAATACTTCAAGCATTTCCAAATCACCAGGTGTGTGTACATGATCATCATGGAGACCATGATTTGGTTTACTGAGATCTTCATCATTAAATAGCCACCTGATGCTCACTATCAAGGCTGCCATTTGAGAAAGTACAATACAATTATCTTATATATTTTTAAAATTATTTTATTTCAAATGAAAAGTCAGTGATCCAGTATATTGTGCCAATCAAAGTAGTGCTGCTTATGGTGGAAACTTCAGCCAGATATATACGTTGAAAATTACTATTATCCGCAAATGATTCAACATCTTTGATTCCTACTGACAAACATACCTATCTTTGCTATATGATTAGAGTTTAGTAAAATGAAGTTGGAACATAACGTCAGAAAATGACCCCTGTACTACTGCATAGAAAATCTTCATTAATCCTATAAGGGAAGTGGCAATATTTCTGGTTGTAATACAACAATATTGACTCCAGCAGTAAACAGTTCTCCTAATGTACCACCATTAAAACCCAAAATCTGCAATCAATACTTATTTTATTACATCTTTGAACTCAGATTTATTTAAAAGCACAAAATAAAAACAAGGACTGAATGAGGCAGAGACCAATAACTGTGCAAATTGAATCTGTCCTAACTTCTCAGCAACAATCAATGGGAAAGATGTGCTCTGAAACTAAATAGCCTGAGAATTTTCATTCCAGAATATTTTTAGAAACTTTTTTCTTTAATTCTGTGCAAGTCTCTGATTATCCAGTGGGGTAGTTTCAGGCAATAGTTGGTGCATTGTTGTCTTACACAGGAGGTTGTTATTTACTGATGTCAATGTAAATAGGAACATTTTCCCTCCAATAAGATTTTATGTTATAGATAGAACTAATAGAGTTCTTCAAGGTTATAAGCACTTATCTACCATAAGTCCAATGAGTTATAGATTGTCTCTACAGGCTGAAAGACAGTAACTAAGGTACAACTTTGAGATAATCACACAGAAATTTAAAGGGCAGATTAGAAAGCTTTCTTTATGCCGAGCATGATTAGAATGTAGATTTTTCCAACACCACGTGAGTGCATTCAAAAGCTTTTAAAAGCAAATTAGTAGCGAGAGAAATCGGAATATTAGAGCAGCTGGGGACTGAACAGAAAACGTCAATTAAAACAGGTTGGCTACATGGTGAAAAATACCACCACTGATTCAGTAGGTCAAACAGGTCATTTTCTCTTCTGTAGAACTCCATGGTTCTTTGGCATGGGAAGAAGTCTCTTTCTTAACCTCGTTGCCAATAACATGAAATTTAAAACACAAGCAAACCATTTCCAATAACTCAAAAAACCTTTATTCGGCAATTTATATAGCCCTATCTACCCTGTAATGCAATGGTTAACATAAAAGGTTCACAGGAATCATTTCATATGATAAAACAGCTGAGGCATGTAAAGCCACAAAAGCATTTTCAGTATCCAAAAAGTTAATAGATAATCCCGCTATGGTATTTGAGCATTGTTCAAATTCCAATTAAAGAAGTAACTTGAATTAAAATCTTCTGAGTTTAAACCAGTAAGAACTGTGTGCACTGAACCGCAGTCAAAAAGTCTAATTAATTTACAATGAAATAACTTCCTGCCTGGGAGGTTACATTATTTGCTTGAGCACTTGCATTGTCAGTATATGGATTTTAAGGTTGCCTATCTTGCAGGTGAAAGATTTGAGTGCAGACTCTTTCTAAATTAACTGATAGAATTGTGAATGCCAAAATTTATTAATCCTGAACTATATCACAAGTTTTCAATTTTAAACGAGACTCATCAAGGAAGAACTTTGTAATGGAAGTTGTGCCTTTGATGTTATGATTTATTGGGAGGATTGTGAATTTTCATTAACAATTGCAAAGAGTTTTGGAATTCCATGTCCTCTTTGTCTTTCTTTTTCTCAGCTTGTTATTGTTATTCTTTATTTTTCAGTTTCTCACATTCTACCCTGTCTTTGACTTCCACCATTCCAGGCTGCTCCATTGTTTCTTCTTACTGTTAAAACAGACAATGAATGCCCTTTTTTCCCCCAAAATATTCTTCTCATAGATAACAGACCACCATAAATTTATTATTTAAACTTTACTTGTTCTTTGCAAATAAAGTAACAGGGTTTCAAAAGATATAAAGTAAAACACGTGGACGACACCTTTGTCATCATTACACGGACCAAACTAGAGGAGACACACAAACTAATAAACAACACCCTCACCGGGATCAAATTCACCAGACAGGAGGAGAAGAACAAACAGCTCCCATTCCTGGACGTCATGGTAGAGCGCAGGACAAATGGGAAATTCCAAACCAAAGTACACCGAAAAGCCACACACACTGACCAAGTACTGCACTTCAACAGTAACCATCCTAACACACACAAACAAAGCTGTGTGCGAACACTATTTAAATGGGCGACAACACACTGCAGCAACAAGGAACTATGCTGAGAAGAAGAAGAATACCTCTTCCAGGTTTTCAAAGACAATGGATATCCAAAAAATTGGGTCAGAAGCTGCCTATTACACGAACAACACCAGGAAGACACTACATGTCCCAACACACTCATCGCGCTACCTTACATCAGGAACACATCGGAACTAACCACAAGACTCCTATGACCACTGGGCATCAGAGTGACACACAAACCCACATCAACCCTACGACAACTGCTCTTCTGAACCAAAGACCACTATGGACAAGACCAATGTCATATACGGGATTCCCCGCAGAGACTGTGACAAACATTACGTCAGATGAACAGGAAGGAAATTAACAACAAGGGAACACGAACACCAATTGGCTACAAAAAGACATGACCAATACTCACTCATTTCTATCCACATGGATAAGGAGAACCACCAATTCCATTGGGAAACACCAAGATCCTGGGACAAGTGAAGCAGAGGCAGGCATGGGAATTCCCAGAAGCTGGTACTCCACGAAGAAAGCCATCAACAAACACATAGAACTTGACCCCATATACACTCCATTGCGAAGGAAAACCGGAAGTGAGGTAATCCAGCTCAACAGACTCCAGAGTTTAAAAACCAGGAGGGAAAACACAATGGCGCTTCATCGGAGGCTACAGTGATGATGTTAGCCAGCAGGGTAATGAAATGAGTGCGGAACAACAGCAAACCAGCTTGGTGAGCCAACCGACCACAACAGATATAAAATAGCATGCCTTAAGGAAAATCTAAAAAGAGACTATCACAGACTGTGTGCAATATTATTATAGAAAATGTTACCAACTTTTTCTTCCATTATTTCACTAAAATCCCTTCCTTTGAGAACTTTACCCCTCGCTCGAGACTTCATGTTTCCTGTGCAATTATTATCGTCAATCTCACCAATGGCTTCTTTACTTTCCTGATATTTCCATGGCCATTTCTTGCCTTCTCTTCCATTTCACTCAATTTCCTCTCCTAGTTTATCTTATCCACAGACTAAACTGCTGACAATTCAACTTTTCTTTCCCCATGTTAGCTAATAATAGTCAGTAGCACATAGCAAGTTTTCATAGACCACTTAATAGTGTGCACCTCAATATGTTGTTTCATGGAATAGGTTGAATTCTGTGACATTCTGGCTTGAATAATGAAATAGCTGTATTCCAAAAGACAGAGGCTTTTATTTCTGGTGAGCTACTGCATGCATTTTTGGCCACCATTGGAGTCTCATGGGTTTTAGGATTTTCTTTTTCACAATGATCTACGTTAATGTTCTGGGTGATGGTCCTGTAGCTATTGGAAAATTTCCTGATATCACTTAATGAAAATAAAATTCCACTGAAAAATCATTGCTATAAATAAAATTTAAAATACTGTTGTGTAGTGTGTGTAATCACCCCAAACTGTCAATATAAAATTCAGAGTGAACTCTCATGCATTAATTTCTTTCTATATTTTGCAATTCTGACAAACGCTTTACTCCGATACCTATTGTACACAATCTTCATTAAGCAGAAATTTGTGATGACACCTCTTTTTGCTAAGATGCATTGCAATTTCCCACTAAATACGTGTAATTCCATAAAGTGATATCATACACAAATATGGTAGACAAATGTGTTGATATAGCTGTCAAAGTAAAGATGATACAATGTGTATGGTTCAGAAAACAAAACAAAAATCCATTGTAAACCTTGCACTTATGCAGACCTCTCGTGATCATTGGATTTCCCAAGTATCAAGTTTATTTTGAAAGGTAGTCACTTTAAAATGTGAGAAATGCAGCAGCCAGTTACAGAAACAATGTGCAAGGGGATAAGGAAAAGGCAGGAGAATGGCATTAAGTCAAAATTCTCATTAGAGAACTGGTGCAGACGTTATGGGATGAATGGCCACCTATCTGCCCTAATACTTCCGTGATTCTGTGTACATTGTAAGCTCCTACAAACTACATGTAATTATCATCAGATAATTTTGTTTGGTATGTATTGAACAAAGGATAAGTATGAGCCAGGACAGCAAAGACAACATTGCAACTCTTCTTTGAAAGAATGTAACGTGATCTTTTACTTCCATCTAAGGGGACAGACAAGGCCTTGATATAGAACTTCATCCAAAAAGCCTCTCCCATTACATATCAGCACTACCTTAGTATTGAATTATCAGCTTGATTTTTGTGCTTACAGCTTGCAATCCACAACACAAGAACATTAGGGGTAGGAGTAGGACATTTGGCCCATGAAAACTGGTCCACTTACAATCAGATCAGCTTGTCTGACCGCTCCGTAACACTTCACTCCCTTGCTGATCGAAAATCTATCTAACTCAGTTATGGAAAGATTCGATGACCTAGCCTCTACAGCTCTCTGGGGAAGATAATTCCACGAAACAATGAAGCCTGGAGAGAAAAAAATGTCTACTTTTCTCAGTCTTGGTTGAGAGACCTTTTAAGTTTGAAACCACGTCGCTAGGTTTTGACTAGCCCACAAGGGGAAACACATTCTCAGCGTCTATCCTGTCAATTCTCCTTGGGATCTACATTTCAATCAGGTCATCTCTCATTCTTCTAAACTTCTGTGGATATAGACCCAACCTGCACAACATTTCGTCATAATATAACTTCTTCACCCTAGCAATCAAACAAGTAATCCTTTAGATTCAGAGGCAGGAGAGCTACCAATTGAACAAAAACTGGCAATCACTTATTTGCTCTTTCGCTCTGACTTTTATACTCATCTTCTTCAATTTTGAAAGGAATTAGAAATAAATTATGTCCGAAAAGCCCTTGTTGTTATTATAGAGAGAGCTGATGGTATAATGGCATTGTCGCTGGAGTTGTAAGCCAGAGCCCCCAACTGGTTCAAATTGGCTAAAATTTGTCCACAGCAGATGATAAAATTCTGATTCAATTAATAAAAAGGGAATTAAAAGCTAGTCTACTGGTAACCATGACACCCTGTTGATTGTAGTGATAACATATCTGGTTAGCTGACGTCCTTTAAGGAAGGGAAGACTCAAATCATCATCTGGTCTGGCCTACATGTAACTTTAGGGCTACAATACTGTTGACACTCAACTGCCCAATTAAAAAATTCAAGGGCATTGGGGAGGGGCCATAAATGCTATATTTTTCACAGCTAACTTGTCCTGTGGAAGAATACTAATATGCTGTGTTTGTGGATCTTAAATACCTAGTAGCTAAAGATTAAAGGTAATCAGGTGTTGGGTATTGATTATTTATTATAATCATATCTGGGGTCCCTTTTGTGGTACAGTGGTATTGTCCCTACCCCTGGACCAAGAGACCTAGGTTCAAGTCCCACCTACTCCAGAGATGTATAACAACATCTGGATATACATGCAGATGATTCAATCCGATTGCTAAGAATTCTCTCCCATTTTATCCTTCCAGACAGCAGATCAATTGCCTGTATCCTGTGAGACTGAGATCCAGTGTACACAGTTCCATCTGAGTCATTATCCCTTGATATTACCACCAGAGGAGATGCATCAACACATTTTGCAGTATCAGATTTCCACCTGACCTTAAATGTTACTGTTCTGGAACTAACAACACATTCTTCTGGAATGAACATTCCATCATGATCTGATGGTTCAATAACTTTGTTTACAGTTGATTCCAAATAGCTATTCTTATCTGACATCTTCTCCCCATTTTCTAATATTTTTGCATTCACATTTTCAGACAGCTTAGAAGAATCATTTTCTTTCCTTTTTTTCCATTTAACTCAGCATCCACCAACTTTTTTCCTTCTTTTAAGTCAGGACAATTTTCAGCGATTTTTAGCTTCATGATGTGACTCCCTCTACTTAATAGTAGTAATGTTAGAAATTGTTGCTGTAGACAGTTGATTTTCATTCCACTCTGAAAATGTTGATTAGACAATTAGGTTAACTAAAATAAAAATTAGATCTGTTAGGGGCCCTGTTGTGGCACTGTGGTAGTATCCCTACCCCTGATCCGAGAGGCTTGAGTTCAAGTCCTACCTGTTCTAGGAGTGTGTAATAATATCTCTGAACAAGTTGATTAGAAAAGTAGGCTAAATTCTTTTTTAAAATTACAGTTAGATTTGTTAAGAGAGCTTATGGTGAGTGGTAATGTCCTACATCTGAGCCAGTAGACCTGGTTCAAGTCCCACCTGCTCCAGAGCTGTGTAATAACATCCCTGAACAGATTGATTGGAAAAATAAGCAGGTGAGTTGTGGTGGTTAATTCAGTTAACTGGATGGCTGGTTTGTGACAAAGAATGAAACCAACAGCATGGTTTCAATTCTTGCACGGATGTGGTTACCATGACAGACTCTCCTTTTCAATCTTTCTCCTCACCTGAGGCACGTGACCCTCAGGTTAACCTCTCACCAGTTATTGCTGTATAATGAGAGAGCAGCCCTATGGTCTGGTAGGACTATGACAACTCACAAAAAAAAAGGCAGTGACTCGTGGAGTTCTGCAGAGACCACAACTATTCTTGTTATACATTAATGAATTGGATAAAGGAGCTGAGGTCATTGTTGCTAATTTTGCAGATGATACAAAGATAGATAGAGGGACAGGTAGTGTTAACTAAGCGGTGTGACTGCAGACAGACTTGGACAAGCTAGAATGAGCAAAGGATTAGCAGATAGAATACAATATAGAAATGTTATGTAGTTTGTTAGGAAGAATAGAGGTGTGGACTATTTTCTAATTGGAGAGAGGCTTCAGAATTCTGAAACTCAAAGGGACCTGGGTGTCCTAGTTCAGAATTCTCTTAAGGCAAACATGTAGGTTCACTTGGCAGTTATTTCAAGTGGGCGAGGAAACCAGACCATGGATGCACTGCTGAGGCCATATAAGGCTCTGGTCAGGCTACGTTTGGAATACTGAGAGCAGTTTTGGGCCCTGTACCTAAGGGAGGATGTGCTGGGCTTGGAGAGTTCCATAGGAAGTTCACAAGAATGAAACCGGGAATGAAGGGTTTGTCATATGAGGAGTGATTGAGGATTTTGAGTCTGTACTCCAAGTTTAAAAGGATGAGGGGGTGATCTGGCATGGCAAAAAGGTTTTCACTAGTGGGAGAGACTAGGGCCTAAGGGCACAGCCTCAGAGTGGAGGAATGACCCTTCAGAACTCAGATGAGGAGGACTTTCTTGAGACGGCGGTGAATTTGTGAAATTCATTGCTACAGAAACTGTGGAGGTCAAGTCATTGAGTGTCTTTAAGACAGAGATAGATTCTTGATTAATAAGGGGATCATGGGTTACGAGGCAAAGGAGAATAGGAAGGGGAGGCAATGGCCTAGTGATGTTATCACCAGACTGTTAATCCAGAGACCCTGGGGACCTGAATTCAAATCCTGCCATGGCAAGAGGTGGAATTTGAAATCAATAAAAAGTAAACTAAAATTAAAATTCTAATGATGACCATGAATCCATTGTGGATTATTGGGGAAAACAACCCCATCTGGTTCACTAAAGTCCCTTAGGGAAGAAAATGACTATGCTGGGTGCACAGTGCCTCAGTGGTTAGCGCTGCTGCCTCACAGCACTAGGGGCCGGGTTCAATTCCAGCCTCGGATGACTGTCTGTGTGGAGTTTGCACATTCTCCCCATGTCTGCGTGGGTTTCCTCTGGGTGCTTCAGTTTCCTTTCACAGTCCAAAGATGTGCAGGTTGGTTGGATTGACCATGTTGAATTGCCCATAGTGGCAGGGGTGTGCAAGCTAGGTGGACTAGCCATGGGAAATGCAGGGTTACAGGGATAGAGTAGAGGATGGTTTGGGTGGAATGCTCTTTGGAGTGTTGGTCTGGACTCGATGGGCTGAATGGCCTGCTTCCACACTGATCCATGATCATATGATCTATGATCTGGTCTGGTGACTTTAGACCTGCAACAATGTGATTGACTCTTAACTGCTCTCTAAGCAATTAGGGATGGGCAATAAATGCTGGCCTAGCCAGAGACATCATCATCCCATGAAAGAATTTTTTAAAAAGATGAGAAACAGATTAGCTGTGATCGAATGGCGGACTAGACTCACTGGGCCAAATGGCCCAGTTCTGCACCTATATCCTATGGTCTTACGTTCTTGCAGCATATAATGTATGACCAGCCAGTAACAGAGAGGATTGTTTTGAATGGAGATGTATCATTTGCAAGTAGGCTTAGAGGCTTTCTAATGCTTATGGTAATATGTTGCATGAACAAACATATTTTTAACTTCTCTGAAAGTTCTTCTAGCAAAATTACCATCCTAATTCAAATACTGGGAACATAACTATTCACTGTTTGTTTGTCCAGAGCCTCACTGAAAAATATTAATGATACAATATATTGATGGATGAATTTTTTGATGCTGATAAATAAATGTACATCCTTGATTGTGCATTTACAAGACTTTATATCTCGCTTAATACATAAAGATGCCAAAGTTTTTGTTTGTTAATTTTGAAAGGTTTTGACAAGGTAAAGGGGATATTCTCTAGTCTGTGAGTCAGTGAAAGAGCATAACTTCAGTCATATTATCAGAACAAGATAAAATAAAGCTTTATTTTTACCTAGAGCATTATTAGAACAAGTAGTTTTTCAAATGTTTTTCAAAAAATGACTTGGATAATATCTTGAAGAGTAAGAATATAAAAAACTTTGGGAAAGGGAATAGAATATATCGAATCCCAATTCAAGAGTAAGCATCTGCACAGGCAGAGTAGACCAAATAGCTTCCTTTTGTAAAGCAAATCCTCTGACTTTATGAATTACAATTAGCACCTATTGAACACAGCAACACATAGATGATTAAAGCTGTGCTATCTGATTATCTGGTGTTGGTAAATTCAATGAATTACAGAAATGATTACTCAAATACACTGATGTAATTAATTGTAAAAATGAGACAAATTTGCAGTTTACAATTTACTTCTGAGTAGTTCATTGATGGCTTTCTGAATAGATTGAGAATTGTCTTTAGATAACAAGGTGTAGAGCTGGATGAACACAGCAGGCCAAGCGGCATCAGAGGAGCAGGAAGGCTGACGTTTCGGGCCTAGACCCAAATTGTCTGTACTCTAGTTTTCAGTTTGCACATGCCAGCTGTTCTGCTGACATTTCAGTGACTAGTCTTGTAGCCAGCTTTTTTTTCCGGAGCAGACACTGTACATGTAGATTGAACGTGTGTAGGGTTATGTTTCATTCAACTACCAAATCAGTTCAATGACAAGCCAATCAATTATGATGACTTGATTGTGATTAACATTTTCCCATTTATTGGTATAGAATAAGGCCTTACAGTGTGGTGCAATACAATATAAGTGCACCTGATGGTATATCTTTGAATGTTAAACTCAATTTTCCATTAACATCCTTAATTAATTAAAAGTTGGGAAGAGTTTGGGTAGGAATCTTTTGTTCACACGCATGGCTAATTGTGCATTCTGTGGGCACTATGTCTTGATAAACCAAAGCTGCCTATGTTGTCAAGGGGGCGAATATTTCCATAGTAGCCGAGCCAACTACACACCTATTCCCAACTACATTTGAAATCTGCACCAAAGAGGCTTTGCTGAGGAAGAAGAATCATCTTCCTCAGCAGGAATATAAGAAGAACTGCATATCAAAGTAAAGACATTACGCTTCAGTTGTTCAGGGCATTGGTAAGACCACAGCTTGAACACTGTTGTGTGCTGATTTAGTTCCCTTATTTAATGAAGAGTGTAAGTACATTGGAGGCTTTCTAGATTGGTACTTGGGATGAATGAGTTGTCTTTTGAGGAAAGGTTGAACAGATTGTGTTTATTTCCATTCGAGGTTGGAAGCAACGGGTGGCTTGACTGAAGAATGTCAGATCTTTAACAGTGTTGGCAAGATGGAAGTGGAAAGGTTGTTCCCTCTTGTGGGGTAGTCCAGACCGAAGAAGCTGTTTTAAAATTAGGAATCACCCTTTCAAGACAGATTTTTATTTTTTCTGAGAGTTTTTAAGCTTTGAAACTCTCATTTTCAGAAGTCGCTAGAATCAAGGTTACTGAATATTTTTATGGCCAAGGTTGTTACATTATTACAAAAATAAATTAAAACAAAGAACTGTGAATGGTGGAGATTTGAAGCCCTCAAAAACAGAAATTGCTGTGTGGATTACCTACGGTAAAAATGGGGTTATGGGGTCAGGGTTAGGGGCTGGGTCTGGGTAGGATGTTCTTTATGAGGGTCGGTGCAGACTCAATGGGCTGAATGGCTTCTTTCTACAATGTAGAGATTCCATGAAAAGATACTTTTATCACGTTTCTTCAATGAGATTAAAAAATGTGTTTATAGTAAACAAACTTAGCTCAAGTGACAAATCTGGTTATCAACCAAGCTACTATTCAGAATTAAACTATATCCCCTTAATCCCAAACGCACACATTTATTCACAGACACAACACCATGAATTTGGAAACAAGGAGGTACATAAAAATCACCTATGTCAAGGGTTTGATGTCTGAATGTAGAATTCATGAACTCCCATAGTTCCTTTTATTCCC
Organism: Ginglymostoma cirratum; assembly: GCA_024137785.1. Classification (NCBI taxonomy): domain Eukaryota; kingdom Metazoa; phylum Chordata; class Chondrichthyes; order Orectolobiformes; family Ginglymostomatidae; genus Ginglymostoma; species Ginglymostoma cirratum. Next base: position 15,008,778 of record JAHRHZ010000088.1, on the reverse strand, counting down.
TGCTGGGAGATCCAATTGCTGGGAGATACAGAACAGTGGAAGATCTTTAGACCAGAGTTCAGGTTCAGATTTGCAATGGTTAGGAACCCTAATGTTTAATCTTTATCAGGTTTCACAAATACTTCACTAACAGAGAGAATGGTTTCACTGGTTTTCACTTCAACATTTGTTTCTTATTGATTGGGACAGAGAGAGCTGCTTTCTGCTGCAAATTTCTTCAACAGTTCACGCAGCCACTTGACACCAGAGGCTGTTTCTTGACAATAAACAGCATGGAGACAATCTTTCTCCAAGCCTGTTTGTCTTACAATTCAGCCATATATCCTTTATCTCAAGTCTTCTTAAAAGCCTTTATTTTACTCTTTCTCCAAAACTATTTGCATTTCCAGTAAACAGCAGATAATCCACAGATCTCTTTGATTTTATGACTTCTCGTTTTAAAAAAACACATGATAAACCCTCTTCAATGAATGTAAAGTGGGCATTCCTGCTGGGTTCCTTCAATTTAATCACCAAAACAAGAAGCAAAGTTGTGTTTTGAGGTCCAGAAAGGTTTTAACACATTTCCATGGCTTGGTTCTGACCACCAACCAGTACCTGGAGGGCATCATCACTGGACTGGTGTGCAGTAAACAACTGCCTAGGTCTTTAAAATCAGGACAATTGCTGAATATAAAATTGCCAATGTTGTAACATAGTGCTTTGTATTGAATTTTTCCTCATAAATTTGTTACTCCAACACATTGTGACCATTTTAGTCAAATTAATTAGATTAAACTCCTGTAATTAAGGCTTTAGGCAGCTGATTTTCAAACATTTTGTTTGATGATAAATACATTTGGCATTATTTCAGAACTATTTCTTGCCATGTAAGTCCAACAACCTGAGGACCGATTTGAAATAAAACATAGAACACAGAACAGTACAGCACAGTACAGGCCCTTCGGCCCACGATGTTGTGCCAAACTTTTCCCCGAATCCGAAGGTCTATCTAACCTCCACCCCTACCCTATACTATCATCCATATGCCTATCTAAAAGCCGCTTAAATGCCCCTAATGAGGCCGACTCCACTACCCTCTCCGGCAACGCATTCCACGCCCCTACCACTCTCTGAATAAAGAACCTACCTCTGATGTCTCCCCTATACCTACCTCCACTCACTTTAAGACTATGCCCCCTCATAATAGCTACCTCCACCCTAGGAAAAAGTCTCTGGCTGTCTACTCTATCTATACCTCTGATCATTTTGTACACCTCTATCAAGTCACCTCTCATCCTTCATCATTCTAAAGAGAAAAGCCCTAGCTGTCTCAACCTTAAGACCTTCCGTCCATTACAGGCAACATCCTGGTAAATCTCCTCTGCACCTTTTCCAACGCCTCCACATCTTTTCTGTAATGAGATGACCAGAACTGGACACAATACTCCAGATGTGGCTGAACCAGGGTTTTATATAGCTGGAGCATAACTTCACGGCTCTTGAACTCAATCCCTCTATTAATGAAAGCTAACACACCATACGCCTTCTTAACAACTCTATCCACCTGGGTGGCAGCTTTCAGGGAACTGTGAATATGAACCCCAAGATCCCTCTGCTCCTCCACACTGCCAAGAATCTTTCCGTTAACCCTGTATTCTGCTTTCAAGTTTGTCCTTCCAAAATGAATCACCTCACACTTTTCAGGGTTAAACTCCATCTGCCACTTATCAGCCCAGCTCTGCATCCTATCAATGTCCCTTTGTAACGTAGAACAGCCCTCCGCACTGTCCACAACGTGACCCACCTTCGTATCGTCCGCGAACTTGCTAACCCACCCTTCCACTCCTTCATCCAAATCATTTGCAAAAATCACAAATAGAAGACAACCTTCTGACAGGAAAAGTTCACTCTCATCACAATCCTAAATGTGAGATTTCTTTTATTGAAACTGCTCCCCCAGGTCTTGATTCCAGATCAAGATCCTTGTGGTACACCACTCGTAACTGAGCACCATGTTGAATATTTTCCGTCCACTACCACCCATTGTCTTCTCAGGGTCAGCCAATTCTGAATCCAATCTGCCACATTTCCCCCTATCCCATGCCTACTTACCTTCTGCATGAGCCTACCATAGGGAACCTTATCAAATGCCTTACTTAAATCCATGTATACCACATCCACTGCTCCACCTTCATCCACGTGTTTGGTCACCTCTTCAAAGAATTCAATAAGGTTTGTGAGGCATGATCTACCCCTCACAAATCCATGCTGACTATCATGAATCAAACTGTGCCTTTCCAAGTGATCATAAATCCTGTCTCTCAGAGCCCTTTCCAATAATTTGCCCACCGCTGATGTAAGACTAACTGGCCTGTAATTTCCTGGGTTATCCGTATTCCCTTTGTTGAACAAGGGAATGATGTTTGCCTCTATCCAATCTTCCAGCACTATACCCATGGACAGTGATTTGCAGCCAATTCAGAGAAAGTTCACTGAGTTGATCCTTGGAATGAAGTGATTGTCTCATGTTGAGCAAATTGGGTGTACACTCATTGGATTTTGTGAGAATGAGAGGTGATCTTATTGATACATATAAAATTTTGAAGGGAATTGAACGGGTAGATGTTGAGTGGATGTTATCCCCGTGGGGAATCAAGACCTGGGGGAGCATTTTCAATAAAAGAAATCTCACATTTAGGATCGTGATGAGAGTGAACCTTTCCTGTCGGAAGGTTGTTAATTTTTGGAATTCACTAGGCCAGAGGTTGTGGAGACTAGGGCCAAGATTTTTGCCATGGAGGTGGGAAGCTCAAGTTGGAAAATATTCTGACTCAGCAGACCCATCTTCATGTATAAATGGACCCTTTGCACGTAATTTATAACTCGCACATAGTGATCACAGAGGTGGGGTCATGCTACAGCAGGCCAGAAGACCCTCCACCCTCCACATTCTCATGCACATCCACGTACCACAGATAGCCCATGTCACCACTATGTATCTCCATATCAATTCCTAACACCATACCAGCTCCCTATGCCATGTCAGCTCATACTCCCAATGTCAACTCCATAATTATTTATCCTCTATCCACTAAGGCAAGACCTAAGATGACATGTGAAGATGAAAATCAATTAAACTTCAAAAAAATCTAATCTGCTAAATTGAAACAGAAAACAAACTGTCATTCACAAAATGCATTAAGTATTTTAAAGTAGTCAATTTGGTTGACTACCATTGTGGTATTTCCAAAAATGCCACTAAGTAAGCACATTTAATGCACATAATCCTCTAATAGCCTCTTAAAACTGTGAATCAGAATGTGAACTCAGCTCACTCTGCTGAGATAAATACATGTTCAATTTTTGAAGTTTACCCCAGCACTCACAATGGACTCAAATATAATCATAGCCCTTGGGAAATATCAACAATGAAGTCCATTGAAACTTGGGAACAGGTGAAACTTTTTTATTTAAGCTGTACCAGATGGCCTATCTATAAGAACGTATTCTTATTCTGACAGCTAGAACTTGGTTTACTCATTTTTAAAGGATGGGAATTAAATCATCTGTTCTTGATATTTAGACAGACCTTATTCAACCTTCAACCTTTGGGTGGAATGGTGGCTCAGTGGTTAGCACTGCTGCCGCATAGCATCAAGGACCTGGGTTCAATTCCAGTCTCAGGTGTCTGTCTATGTGGAGTTTGCACATTCTCCCTGTATCTACATGGGGTTCCAACAAGTGCTCTGGTTTCCTCAGTCAAGAGATATGCAGGCTAGGTGGATTGGCCTTGATGTCAAGGGCTGTCGTTCTCACGTCTTATGTCCATGTTTGAACCAAGGCTGCAATAATGTCAGGAGCTCAGTGGCCCTGACAGAACCCAAAGTGAGTATCAGTGAGCAGGTTATTGCTAAGGATGTGCTGTTTGATAGCACTGTTGATGACACTCTCCATCACATTACTGATTATTGAGAGTAGACTGACAGGGCAGCGATTGGCCAGATTGGTTTTGTCCTGATTTGTGTGTACAGGAAAAACCTTCACAATTTTCCATATTATTGGGTAAATGCCAACATTGTCACTATACTGGAAGAGCTTGGCCAGGGATTTTGCAAGTTCTGGAGGACGTGTCTTCAATACTATTACCAGAATATTGTCAGGGCCCATAGTCTTTGCAGCATCTAGTGCCTTCAACCATTTCATGTGGCTGAAGACTTGTATCTGTGATGCTCGGGACCACAGGAGGAGGCCAAGATGAATCATCTACTTGGCACTTTTGCTAAAGATTGTTGTAAATACTTCAGCCTTACCTTTTGAACTAAATGTGCTGAGCTCCCCCATTATTGAGGATAGGGGGAGCCTATTTGTGCAGCCTCCTCATCCAGGGAGTTGTTCAATTGTCCACTATTCATGACTGGATATCGCAGATTGCAGTGCTTAGATCTGATCCATTGGTTGCGGAATTGCTTAGGACTGTCTATCACTTGTTGCACAAGTGGTTTAACATGGGAGTAGTCCTGTTGTGTAGCTTCACCAGAACTTTTTTCATTATTCATTCACAGGATGTGGGTGTTGCTGCCAGGTACATTTATTCACCAGGCCTGATTGCCCAGAGAGGAGTTACAAGATAATCACATTGTTGTGGGTCTGGAGACACAAGTAGGTCATAGCAGGTTAAAGATGGCAAATTTCCTTCCATAAAGAACATTAGTGCACCAGCTGGGTTTTTACGACAGCCGATACTGGTTATATAGTCACTTTTAGGCTACCTCAATATGCAGGCGAGTCTTTGTCTCCACAATGACTAAATGGCAGTTACTCTTATCAGTTTTGTCATGAACAGATGTATCTGCAGTAAATTTGTGAGGGTGAGGTAAAGTATGTTTTATTTTCCTCTTGTTAGTTCTCTCATCACCTTCCACAGTGTTGGTCTAGCAGCTAGTGAATGTGAAATGTAAATGTGTGAATGTGAAGATGTTAGATTGTGTGCCAAGCAAGAAAGCTGCTTTGCTCTTGGTTGGTGTCAAGCTTCTTGAGTGTTGTTGGAGCTGCCCTCATCCAGGAAGTGGGAAGTATTCCATCACACTCCTGACTAGTCCCTTGCAGATGATGGACAGGCACTGGGGAGACAGGAGGTGAGTTACGAACCTCAAAGTTGGCAGCTAACTCCTGCTTTTGTGGCTGCAGTATTCATACAACTGGTCCAGTTCAGTTTCTGTCAAACACTTGGGGTTACCATTGACAAATGCTGGACTTTGAATGTCAAACGTTGCTGGATAGATTCTCTCTTGATGGAGACGATCATTTCTTGGCACTGTGTGGTGTGATATCGCCATATGTCAGCCCAAGCCTGGGTGCTGTTCAGGTCTCACTGCATTTAGACAGAAACTGCTTCAGTATCTGAGGAGTCATAAATAGTGTTAAACATTGCTTAGTCATCAGCAAACATCCCAATTCTGAACCTACGATGGAGGTAAGGTCATTGATGAAGCAGTTGAAGATGGTTGGGTTCAGGACATTATGCTGAGGAACTCCTGCAGAGGTATCTAGCAGCTGAGATGACTGACCTCCGACAGCCACAATCATTATTCCTTTGCGCTGGGTATGATTCTAATCACCAGAGAGTTTCCCACTGATCCTCATCAATTCTTGTTTCACTAGGGCTCCTTGGTATCACATTTGGTCAAATGCTGCTTTGATGTCAAGGGCAGTCACATTCACTACCCCAGCTGAGGTTAGGTCTTTTGTTTATATTTGAAACAAGGCTGCTATTAGGGCAGAAGCTAAACAGCCCTGGCAGAATCTCATGGAGTGTCATAGACCACGTTATTGTCGACTAAGTGCCACTGGGTGTCACAGTCAATGACATCTTCCTCACTTTGCTGATGATGGAAAGTAAATTATTGAGGCAGTAATCAACTAGTTTGGATTTGTTTATCTTTCTTTTATGGACATACCTGAGCATTTTCCACATTGCCAAGTAAGATCAGATGTGGTGCAGGATGAGCTCCATCTGTCAATTTTCCTATTCCATATCTCAAAAGCTAAACATAGATTACGATCTCTTGGTGGAATTACTACAGCAGGACGTATAGTAATTAAATGGCCCAGCAAAAAGTACGAAAACTAACGTAAATCTGAGTTGAAAAACTGATGTTGAAATCACCTTGAGACTTTGGTTTAAATTTATTTCTTTGCATTATACATAAAACGTACATGTAGCTGATCTGCTAACCATCTGGATGTTGCACGTGGACATGATTAGTAGTTGCCAGTGTGACTGCAATGGCTCAGAAACAAGGAAGAATTTGCTGTATTGTCATTGCAGTGATAATGTGCCATTTTAATTTGACAATTACACTATAACTTGTTTTAAATTTGGGCTACCAGCTCCTGCCTCTGAGGCATTTACAGAAGAGATAGAAACATGACGTTAAGATTGTTTCCTGGGTTATTTTTCCATGCCACTATGTTCTGTGAACTGCTAAGCACCCCACCCACCACATGTGGGTCCTGAAAGGAGCAGCTGAGCAACCACAAATTTATATTCATGATACATCATTTTCCCGTTGGCAGATGATACTTGGCACTTTTGTTGTCTCAGTTACCCATATCTAAGCCCTTGCCACATTTATCCACCGAGAGATTCAAACGTCTGAAATAGCCTAATTTAATACTTCAACTCAAGATGAAAGCGAGATAACAAGGTGTAGAGCTGGATGAACACAGCAGGCCAAGCAGCAGACCCTTAGAAGGGTCTAGGCCCGAAATGTCAGCCTTCCTGCTCCTCTGATGCTGCTTGGCCTGCTGTGTTCATCCAGCTCTACACCTTGTTATCTCAGATTCTCCAGCATCTGCAGTTCCTACTATCTCTGAAACAAGATGAAAGCTGCAAGATTGCCATTGTTGATACTACAGCCATCTAATGGCACTGTTAAATCCACTCTAAATTTACTAAACCATTGGATTATAAAAGATAACATTAGGTTTTGAAGGAAACAAACATAGAATGGATAAATAGATCTTCCCCTGCAACTACAAAGTCAGATTGATTATGAAAGGACCGAAAGCAGAAGTTTTCATGTAATTGATGGGGGAAAGAGATGGTGAAAACACTACTAAGTAAGGATTTCTCTCAATGGGAGATTACACTTTGGGGTACGAGCACAAATTGCTTCCCTTTTGAGGGGAAATGGTTTCTCAGAGTCACAATGTATGTACAACTGGGAATACGTGTTTAACCAGTTGCTGACTGAGGTCTGAGAGTTTGAGAGAATGTGCTGACTTGTTTTCTAAAGGTGAAGAAAACAATTGTTAGATTAAACTGCAGATTAGATTAGATGTCATCTGGAAGTTAAGGTATGGAGAAAAGAATGAGTCAACCATTGTATTCTTATGGGGCAGAAACAGCTTTAAATCATAAAAGAATTAACTTACACATATACAGTGAATGGCAGGGAATAACTGATGTCTTTTTTTTATACAATCAGAATTTTCATCTTTAACAGTCATGTGGAGCTCTATGTGATATGGTAGATGTACGTCTTGCAGAGGGCAATATCCAAGTTTAAGATTCATTCACATAATGACGATTCATTTCTCCAGTTTATGAGAACTGAACTAATCATTTACAATATCTGTCTGCTGAATAGTATTAATTTGCTGCTATTATACCATTAATGATTGGCTGTCAAAGATCAATAAAAAAATTCCCCATCATTACATTTCACGTGGACAAGAATATTACATTTACGCAGATATGATCCATAGTATTGTAAAGTTTCATAATTATTTTATGATAATACTGTCAAGTGTGATGTTGCCATATCCCCGGAGAAACCACAGCTGGAATTCTTGAAGCAACGCTTTATAAAGCTGCAACTAACTTTCAAAATGTGTTATATACAACTGAATATAATTGTGGCACTAACACTTCATTAAGTCAACAATATTTTGCTGAGTCCTTTCACTCACATTCAAACTTACGTTCTATGTGGTAGAAATTAAATCACAATTTGAATCTATGCAAAGTAGGATGCATTTAATATTTTCTGAAGGATGGTCCCGACCCGAAACGTCAGCTTTCCTGCTCCTCTGATGCTGCCTGGCCTGTTGTGCTCCTCCAGCTCCACACTGTGTTATCTCTGACTTCAGCATCGGCAGTTCTTACTATCTCTGCATTTAATAGTTGCTCTTTTGCCTTCAGAAAGACACTTTATCCATGAGGTTCTCAGAAAAAAAAGACTAGAACGTGAAAAACTGTGGTTTAAATCCAATTAAAAGTGTAAACTTCTTTGAGTACAAAAACGAAATGCAAAGGTCACTAACTCTAGCTTGCAATGCAATTTTTAATCAATTTCTTTAATTCCATTTGTGGCATGTACAGTTAAAATAAGCTTTTGTTAAGCTCAAGAAAATACATGGGGGATTTGTATATTTTTCTCTTAATCATGATCCGTAAAGCCTATATTTAGAAGGCCAGTAGATTTTACTCAGATTATATTTTTCTTAAATAACATGCTGTCATGTGCACTCTGAAAGCTTGACTGAAAGCTGAATCTGAGGAGGAAGATACCCAATACTTCAGTATGTTCAAAGAAACAAAGCAATGGATATCAGTCACAATATAAAACATCAAGTAGTGGATACATGTAACCCTTTTTGCTAGCAGCAATAAGGTGAAAGCAGCAAGTTGTTATCTTACTGGGGTAATTTCAATATTTTCTCTGCCAGGTTGCATGGATTATAATCTATAGTATTTAGTTCCATTCAATTAAAGGTAAGGTGCTGTCAAACAGTTTAAGCATGCAAATGACACATTAATGAGGCAATCAAGCCCTATCGTTGAGATTATGAAAACAACATTCATAGGGGAATGAAAATGGTGAGCAACAGAAAATTATTTCAATTATTTCAGAAACTCATGTAATAGAGCTACCTGTGACTCAACACTGATGTACTTAGAATCTGCATTATAAACAGATATTCAGTAACCAGGAGGGGAATCTTGGAAGTGATGAGAGTCTGAGTTGCCAGAGAGTTGACTGGAACCACGTCACCATTTTTGCGGAAGGTCCTTCACGTCTTGTCCCAGTCAGGCACTAGACAGGCCAGTGGGCCCTCTTCCTGGTACAACAAAACCATCTACTGAAAGCTGACAGCCAGAGAGTTGGAGTCTCCAGTGAACCAGCAATGCAGGGGAAGTAATGGCCGCAGCCAGCATCCACCAAATGTTTAGCCGAGGTCGGGGATCAATGCTGAATTCCAGGACACAGGTCAGTGAGTGAGGGCTGAAGGATTGCATGGAAAGGGTGGTGGATGTGTTGGGCTATTGCGGGGGGGAGGATGTGGGCTCATGGACAAGGGATGTGAAAGAGTGGAACTTTGTGGGAGGATATGTGGAGGGGGCAGGAAGAGGGGCTGCATGAAGGGGTCTACTGTAAATGAAGAAAGGTAACTTTCAGTCAGACCAACTTCTTGATGTTAGGTCAATTGATCAAGTACTGTGTGCCTTCGAGCTAAAGATCCCCAGCCCCTGCTGACCACAGACAAGCCTGTATGGGCCTGTCCTGTTCTCTACACAACAATTCCCACAAGCACAAACGTGTTAATAATGGGAGGCAGTGGTGCAGTGGCAATATCACTGGACTAGTAATTCAGAGGGCCGAGCTAATGCTGTGGAGGTATGGGTCTGAATCCTGCCACAATGATGGTGACATTTGAATTCAATGAATAAAATCTGGAATTAAAAGCTAATCCAATAGTGAACATTGTCGATTGTTGGAAAAATCTCTCTATCTGGTTCACTCATGTCTTTGTTGGAAAGAAATCTCCCAGCCTTACCTGGTCTGACCTACCTGTGACTCCAGGCACACAGCAATATGGTTGACTCTGAACTGCCTTCTGAAATGATCAAGCAAACCATTCAATTATATCAAACGGCTACAGCAACATCACGAAGGAATGAAACCAGGTCATCCCCCTACACATCAACCCAAGCACTGGAAATGGTAACAGCAAACCCAGCCGTGTCAAACTGTAAAGCTCTTCTTACAAACATTCATGAGCTGGTGGCAAAGTCAGGAGAGCTGTCTCATGGAATAGTGAAGCAAATACCTTAACTCATTATACCCTTGGAATTATTGCTTACAGACAATGTGCCAGAAATCACCAACATCCTGCCTGGGCACGTTTGATCTCATCGGCTGGACAGACCCACCATAGGAGACAGAACAATTATATAGAGTTGTGTGACAGTTGCTCTGGAAGCCTTCAACTGATTCTGCACCCCATAAAACCTCAAGCTATTGGGTCAAACATGAGCAAGGAAATCTCCTGTTTGTCACCACTTACCACCCCTGCAGCTGATGAATGAATATTCCTCAATGTTGAACACCAACCAGAAGAAACATTGAGGAAGACACAATCACAGAATGTACTCTTAGTGATGAACACTGATGTCTGGCCCCACAAAGCAGCTGTGTGTTAAACAAAGGCTCGATACATTGGTTTCAAAAGTAATTAATATCTTGAAAAGCTCAAGTAATTCAAAATCTATTAGATATTATAAACTTTGAATGGACTAGAGAATTTAAAGCTACTGTGGGTGCCTTTACACATGTAAAAGTATGTGCTCAGATCAATATAACAGGCAATCCCTCAGGCGTAACAAATTCTAATTTATCCTCTTCATCAAAATAATCACATTACCCTCAGTTTGCACAAGTACAACAAGACAAACATCAAAAGGTATAGGTGATTAGAAAGTAGATGCCAGCGGAAATTAATGAACTTAGTCCCTGGTAACAGCCTCTCAGTAGATTAAATGCATCCCCTGACCAACTGTACGAGAAGCAGAAAAGAACTCAATCTGGTGATGCTTCCAGAAAGGGAAACTTGGTAGGCAGGCCAAATTAACCACGTGAGAGGTTAGTTTTTTTTGTCTGAGTTTGAAACTCCACTTGTAAATTCTCAGAAGTTTGACACTGGGTCAAAGCTTCCAATGGCAGGCCTCAGGAAGGACTTTGTGTGCAGTTTCATGTCACATATACTCATTGAAAGAATCTCACCAGGATTAAGTGCACTTATCAGGTTAAGTCATCTGCGAATGAAAAACAGATGCCTTCAGATTCATGATGGAATATTACTGGTGTGCAGCAGGCGAGATGGTCAACTTGCAGAGGTTGGAGACAGTAGGTTTCTCCCTCTCTCGGGAGCATTGTTAAGTATTTTCTAATCAAGTTGTTCAGAGATGTTATTACACACCTCTGGAGCAGGTGGGCGTGAATCCAGAATCAGGTGGCAATAAACAAACAGCAATGGGGTGGGACATTCTGGCTGAGGGAGGGAGAGTGGCAGCAGTCTAAACAGCACAAGGCAGCAAGGCAGGGCTCTCTGGGGTAGATTGGGGCTTGTGGGGGAAGGGATGAGGGGAGGAGAGAGAGAGAGATGCAGAGAGAAAGAGAGAGAAAGGATGCAGCAATGAGCACAGAAGGCAAAGACCTAATGTTAAGGAAAAGATATAATCTTAAGGAGCTTTTCTACTTCATCTTAAGGGTTAGGTAGTCTTGTTTGTTGGTCAGGATTGGGGTAGGGTTTTCCATGCAGGGATGGGTGGACAGAGTTGACCCTAAAGTGTAGCATTTGGTGGTAAATGGTGGAATCTGGATATAGAATTCTGGCCACCGGACAATAGGGGGAGCAGCAATTGTGACAGGTGGAGCTGTGGCATGCTGTAGGATGGCAGATAGAGTGTCAGGGTCGACTATGAAATGGCCCCATGGGAGAGAGAGGGAAATGGAAACAAAAAGAAATGGCATGTTTATGGAGAAGATTTGGTGTCAAGGTTGGCATGGGGATGGTAATCAGTGAAGGCTCAGGGAGGTGGGAAGGACAATAGTTTACTGCCCAAATTCATGTGATGAGGCACAAAGGTAACAGTGGGGAGAGGAATGGTTACGTTGGTGGGCCAGGGTAATGGGGGGATGTTAGTGGATAACAATAGGAAGGTAAAAGGTGGATGAGTGAGCTTGAAAAGTCACATACGCCATTTTACACAGTTGGTCTTCCAAACAAAGTAGCATAGGTTAAAAATGACTGTAGGTAGAACAAGGATCATACAGTCATAGGGTTATACAGCCCATACAACATGCAAATAGACCCTTCAGTCCAACTCGTCCATGCTGACCAGACATCCTAAACTGATCTATTACCGTTTGCCAGAATTTGGCCCATATTCCTATAAACGGTACAGGGAAAATTACTGCTCAAGTCCTGAGACTCCAGTGTTACTGCAGGAATTTTATGCATGATAGAGGTAGTGTCACAGGTGATGGATGGAAGGTTGAAGGTTATGGGTGGGGTGGGGCATGGGGTAAAATGGGTGAGAGACAGGATTCCTGACAGCTGGTCATGGCTGATAAAGGGTTAAATGGCAAAGCAGAGAAGTTGGACTGAGGTTTGAGGCTGACAGAGGAAAGTTCAATGGTGGTGGAGGGAGAGGGCACTTTCATAACTCTCCTTTCCAGATTTACTGCTTATGTGTCCATGCACATGGCTGCATTAAGAGATCTTGGCTGTGATCCTTTAGGATGATACTATTTATGAGGGAGTACATGGAAGTTTGGGTGTATCAGCAACAGGGGATAGCCACAGAAGATCTGGCTAATTGCATAACTGCAGAGCTCTCAAAGTCGAGCCAACGAGATGTACAATGACATCCCTGTCTCAAAGAGGGCAACAACAGAGCAGAATACTGGACAGTTATAGACAAGCTTCCAATGTTTGGACCACTCAGGGAGAGGGCTGCAGTACTTATCAGAATGAATGTCCAGGTTCACTGTAATCTGCTGAGGCCCTGCACAAACTCACTCAGCAAAAGGCTGAGGAATTTGCCGAGGGGAACATTGGCTCTCGGTTCTCAGCAGGTGTGATTTCCCCAATAAAACTGATGAGAATTCTCCACTGGTTCTCCAACCAGTGGGCAAGACTCTAGTCAGGCCCATTAAATCCTGCCTGGTGTTCCTCTTACAGCTTCTACCATCAGTCACCCCTTCTTTCATTATCCCTCCACCAAATTATTCACAATTACTGTCTCGTCCATTTTGTTTTATGCACTGAACAGATGAATAATTTCACTTGACACTTGTTCTGTTCCATTTTGGATGTCCATTGGTGTCACCAATGGATGAATTGTAGGTTTTATTGGGATTCATTAGCGTAAGCCAAGTCAAGCACGGATTGAGTTACACAGCCACTTAATACAGCTATTGTAATCAGAATATTATCAAAGCTCTCCGCAACTATTTAATTGCTCCACTGTGTTTTAGTTTGGTCCTCAGGTTTGCATTGCTTTTGTTCATGTGTAATATTGATATTTGAATTTAGGTATGACCTCCTTGCAGATGAAATCAGGAACTTAGAATATATTTAATCACAAAATGTGGGCATATGCTGTTCAAAGGAAAGAAATGAATAACGCATTTGAAGCTGGAAAGAGAATTCTCTGAAAGTTAGAGTTCAGACAGAAACCTTGCTGATCAAACGCAGTGACAGCAGATCAGCCCATACACTCTCCCCTTCAAATTTCAACTGTTGCATCATGTCAGTATGACTTTGGTATATAAAAATATATTCAAAAGGCAAATTGTAGCATCAGAAATCCTGATTACAATTTTTCATATTATCTTAATTATCACTAGAAAGTGCTTTAATTACGGCTTTTTTTTTTCAAAAATGCTGCATAGAATGTACAATCTTTTATAATCATCACAAATTGGCCATTCACTTTCTCAGGCTCTCACAAAAGAGAAAAGGAACAACAGGACAATAGGAAGGTTTTCAAGTTGTCAGCAGCCATTGAGAAAATTGTGGTCTCATCTTGCAGATCGATCTCTCAATCCTCAATTCCTTAATTCAGCTGTTTGTTAGTCGTCATACTGCAGACTTTGACAACCGCGCAAAAGAAGAAATGAAGACTTGTACTTAAATAATATGTTTCATGACTTCCAGATATCCTGATGTGCTTTTCAGCTACTTTTACAGTGCAGGCTTTGTTGTAATAGAAGAGATTAAATAGCCAATTTGCACACCACAGTGAGGCAATGACCACATTTTCTGTTTTGGTCTCGTTTGAGGGAAAGGATTTGGCTCAATACTGGCAAGCACTCCCTGGGTTTTCTTCAGAATAGTTCTATTCAATCTCAGAGGGCAGGCAGCATCTTGGCTTAGCACGGCATCTGAATAGTATCACCTCCAGCTACAGTGCTTCCTTCATACTGCACTGAAGTACAACAAATTTGTTAGACCCTCAGACAGCACCTTCCAAATCGACAATCATCTCGTGGGGCAAGGGCAGCAGATACATGGGAACACCATCACCTGCAAGTTCCCATCCAAGTCACTCACTGTCCTGATTTGGAAATACGTCACCGTTGTTGTGGCAAAATCCTGGAATTCCTTCCCTATCAGCATTGTGGGTCCACCAAAGCATGTTGACTGCAGTGGTGCAAGAAGACAATCACCACCATCTTCTCAACAACGACTATAAGTAGGCAATAAATGCTGGCCTAGCCAGTATACCTATGTTCAATGAGTCAATAAAATAAAAGAACATGGCAGGCTGGTTCTTTGTACTCCAGCCTGTGGGTTGGGTCTTGAATCAACAACCATCTCATTCATACCGTGTGTGGTAATCAGTAAGCTCAAGTTAATAATTCAAGTACAAGTATTGGGATGGCAATTTTTGTTAAGTGTCTAGCAGTTTTGACAAAGATTGGTTGTTTAATCCCTGTATGCCTATATATCATATAAAATACCCTTGCACAATAATGGTCTTTTTCATTCCAGCAAAGACCACATAAGAATATTAAATGTCTCAGTTAAAGGATTTCCTAAAAATTGAGTTCACATCACAAAGGAATCCTAGCTCCTCGAAACTGCTTTGTGCTCACATATTTGATAATAATCTGGTTATGGTAATCTTTGAACAACTTGGCCAATTGGAACACTAGAACTCAACTCTACTGCAGCTAGAACATACCATCCAATTGTTAGTTATTCAACGATGAACTAATGTAATAACGTAACCACCTAATCATGTCCCACATGACAGATACTTGTAATTCAAACAGTTCAAACTGTAAAAGATGGTACAGTATATCCGCATACTGATTAACAAATGTTGCAATGCTTAAGAGTAAATGACAATAATTGCCTCGTGTAGTTATACTACGGCAAGTACTTAATCTTTTTTCCAATATTTCAGAAAGGTTCAAAGTATGTTTCCATATTAGGATAACTTTTCAGTCTTACTGACCCCGAAATAATTTATTAAAATATGTTTTGGCTACATAGACAAGAGACAACAAAAAGAGCCATCTTTTATCCTCAGAGTATTATCTCATAAGCAACAAATAAAGTTACAAATGGTTGCTGCAATATGATATTCAGTACAGTCTGTGCTACATGGATTCTTGCAGACACTGTTTTTGAAGCTCTGAGGGTATTCATAATGTCCAAAAAAATACGCTGTAATCACATCAATATCGCAAGCAATATTTTTGTTTGGCTACGTTCTTGGACAGTTCATGTTAATATTATTGTGATATTCATGCTGTGTACTTAAATATTTTAAGAAGGTAGCCTAGACCCTAACTTTTTCTTATTTTAAAGCGGGGTGAGAAATGCCATGTTCCAGATGAGATGCAAATGGTCAAACCACTCAAAGTCAAGCAAAGTACAATTTATTGAAACATTATGGTTAAAATACAAACAAAAGAAAGAGGAATTTAGAATACCTTAACTATTGGAAAAGTTAACAGAATGATAGATGCAGTAACTATTACTAACTAACTGTTCCAATACAGTAACATCCCATAACCACACCCCTTGGTAAAAAGCAAATTCAGACACAGATTCTTACTTGCAGTCCTCCAATTCAGGAGGAAAAAACATCGAGATACTTCAGAGAAAGTAGCAGCTATAAATCACTCACTGAAGCTTCCAACACTTCTGAGATCTCAGGCAGCTTCTGACGTTGCTGGAGAAACCAAAACCCAGACATCTGGATTTGTGAGAGCTGGGCACACCCATTCAGGCTGCTTCCATTGTTCTGACTTTTAAAAAAATAACTAAAAGCCTCACAAGTTGTTTACTTAAGTCATCTTCAAGTAGCCAGGTCATCACCTCTGCCTTACAACCCCTCCTCAAAAAGAAGAACAGGACAAAATAACCTTCTAAAGTGACAGCACTATTATAATCTGGCCTATGGAAACAGATCTCCAAGCACAAGCTGGCCAGCAGAGTGAAGTACCAAGGGTGTAAGAGCAGCCTACCCTGCTTCAGATGTTTGCTGATTTGTTGACATCCAAACTTATTTACAGGGGGGTTGCTGCACCTCATACATAATGCCTTATACAGCAAGCAGATGCCTGGTATTCAAAATGTAATAGCCGATGCAATGTCTTATTTATATTCAAATTACTTCAAAATGTTTTCATCAATCGCTACCCTGGTAGTTAGAGGTGTCGTAATGGCTTATGGAAAACATGGACAAGGAACAAGGAGACAGTTTCTTATCCTGTAAACCAAGCATTAACCCCTTATCAAAAAAAACGTAAATGTACACAAGCTGCAAATTTACAAGAAACAACCAGTGACCTTAGCTTCCAAGTCAGTTGGTAGACCTGACAGCAGAAGTTCTTTTTCAAGGTGACATCCATTGCGTATTTTCTTCCCACAAGTGCAAAAAAACCCTGAGCAAATTTTGGGGAATCCAGATTATTTTTAATTAGGCAACATAAAATAAGCAAAAATATAAGGTGATATAATGCTATCACAGCAGTTAAGAAATTAACTTTGCTTTTACAAATCAACTCCATTTCAAAACGTGATGGATTAAATCTGCACAACTGCTGACATTCAATTGCTTTATAATAACAGTACCAAGTTACAATATATTGAAAATATAACTCAGAATGCTAGCAGTAACGTGCAACCATCTTAGCGTTAATTATTTTAAAAAATTTTTGAACAGCCAAAATTGATGATGAATCATTAAGACTCATTAGTATATGTTAACTGAGTCAGCTCCCTTAACTCAGGGATATTACAACATTTCCCAAGAATCCTGTGTCAGAATTTGAAAGGAAGTTCTTCATTTTATGGAGCTCCTTTAGCTTATACTGCAATTGTCATCTTCAGAGAATAAATAGCTGCCATTACTGTTAATTCAGATGAGCAGCTACTGAACTGGGTCAAGGGAAGAATGGGAATGTTAAATGATAGGAACTACAGTATTGTGAACATTTAGTTAAGTATGTTATAGACGCAGGTCTCATGTCATTTATCTCAGAATAATTTCAGTGCTACAAATTTGAAATCCAATAGAATGATGATGGTATCAAACCCCGAAAGACTCTGCAACTAAAATGTCCATTATTGATGTTCTAAATGGACTAGTCTCAGAACAAAAAGACCGACTACCATTCTGTTATTTTGTCATCAGCAAACAACAATTGGAATTACTGGCAATAGACAAAACAGTGATGGTGAGAGAATCTTACGTAAACCAGTGAGGGATTTCATAATTCAATTTTTATTGAAAACTGTCGCTTACCATCAGAAAGTACCTGAACTAAAAAAGAACTATAAATATATACTATGTAGAGCAACCAACACAGGCAATATTTTATCATGAGTGCAGTTATCCCTTCTATGTCTGTATCTTCTATGTATGTGGGTTCTTTCGGGGCTTATGTAGTCATGAGTGTGCAAAGGTAGGCATCTTCTGGTTTTAGGAGAAGAGACTTGTAGAGTTAACAGGAAGTAGTTTGTCGCATCTTTGCAACTCTTTACAGATTAGAATAGCCTCTACATTACTGCAAAGATTGTTGGGAAGATCCAGCCTTAAGTCTGTCGCTCACAATACCAAGTCCTCAAGGCATCACAGTGGATACAGTTTACTTAACTCAGCCAAGTATTAACCTTTTCAGATCCTTCAAGACCCATATAAACAATATGTTCCTTGATTCATATTTAATGATGATGCAAACTCAATTAACTTGAAGTCTACTGTGATTTTGTTTTACTCATGCTTGTGTTGATCTGTTTACAAGGTCAGTGCTGAGGGCATTGGAGGCAATATTCATTCTGATTCAAAGGTATTTCTAAGGTAAATTTTCAAATTGATCTATTTCAAAGATCTGGGTGACTGACAAAGTCATACCGCACCAGAACATGAGCAGCACTGACAGCTGTCCAAAGGTACGTAGGTATATCAATGACATGAACAGTCAACAAACTGAAAAACAACCTTTGGAAGATGACCAAGCCTTAAACTCTCACACCAAGTTGACAATCCCAAGATGAGCCGGTATATGCTATCACATGACCCCAAAAAGCAGGTAACACATCCTAAAAGCTAAAATTGATACTAGAGCTAGTGCCAACATGTTACCACTATTCATCCTAAAAGAAATGATACCAAAAAGTAGCACTTCAATGGTACGCCCCGTAAAAAACCATCTCACAGCATATAATGGATCCTTAATTCAGTGCAGTGTATAATTTAACACTATCGTGTGATTATAAGTTCAGCTTGGATTCCTAAAATGTCTACCAGGTAGACACCAATGGTCAAGGAGTGGCAGACATACCGGTATGCAATGATCTCAGCATTGTGACCTTTGACAGGATTCAAACCACACCCATGGTGGTGAGAATGAAACAGCGACAGCACTTTCCTCTTTAGTGACAGAGGAGAATGGAACACTTACACCACACTCACAAGCCAGGAAAGAACTATCCCAGCTGCATGTCAGATAGAGAGCATGAGTCAGAAATCAAGTCACACATACCAGCAAGGGTTTCTAAAATACACAATCAGTCTAGGTTGTATGAAACAATTACTAATCATGGTGCCACTCTGGGAAAGCAGAAGCCAGCTCAGAACAAGGTATGACATGCCAACCATGCACGCAAAGATTAAGGAAGGAAATTCCAATGATAATGATAAGGCTGGGTGACAGCAACTCACGCCACAACAGCCAAGATGTCAATCAACAGCAACAAAGAATAAAATACAGCGTTCCAGATGGGTATATGATCAGCAGATAAGTACAAGTTGTCAAACCTCCGAAAAGTGTTATACTAAAACTGAATTATCCATCCTGTTAAGTCTGTTTTCACATGTCTGTATAACTGTTGAATTGACCACATGTGCCTCCATACAATGATGTAAACCTGTTTGGGATTTATCTTCTTTGGAAAAATGGTTATGCGGTGTTATGTCTCATAGCTGATGCGTGATACAGCTTTAAGAGACATGCTTATGATGTCATCTTCACCATATTATGGCATGTGACCTAATGGTATAAAGTTCTTAGTCGCTGCCTTACTGAGCTCTGTCCTGTCTCAGAGAGGCATGCTAAAGGCAGCATGCTACAGCACATTCAAATGACAAAACTTGAGCCCAGAAATACAAGTGCTTGTGATTGTAAACAGAAGTATGTAAATATCAAGTTCTTTAAATAAAATCCATTGTATTCTTCAGCAGTATTTGATTCATGTTTCTCTTTCACATTGTGGAAACTAATATAAGTATCAGCAGTACATCATGCCGAATAATGTCATGGTGGTATATTATCTCAGAGGCCAGTGTGGCAATGCTGGCACAAAGGCACTGAACAATTCTCATAAGGAGGGGCAGCACGCCAGTTGAAATGGAAGGAGTAAGGGAAGCTCTTGGGGGGAAAACTTAGAAAATATGTGGTAAAGTTTATGAATTTTTGTTTATACCACAACATGTAGAAAGCTGCATTTGATAGCTAATAGATGCTTCCAGAAATTTAGCAAGCCTCAAAAATGCCTCCGTGATCACAACTTATCCCAAATCACATCATTTGATTTTCAATGATGCACCCATGTATTGGGACCAAAACTGAAACCAGAATCAGTGCAAAAGCTTTTTAGTCGGGATTCTTTCCAAGATAAACAAGACCCTTTCTGGATGGGTATGCCTGGCTGTTTTGGCATTGTTTTCGTAAACATCACTCGGACAGTGTGCCAGAAATCAAACTCTGCTATTGCCAGAGTTGTCACAGAAGTTAAAGGTTTTTATTGAAATATTCAAAATCCCCCAACTTACCTGTCTTTTGGACACAGGTTGATAGAAAGCACGGATCAGATTTCTGTATTTAACAAGCATAGCTACTTATTACAAATAATTCTAACAACTTTGAATCATCAACATATACCCACAAATTAAAACTCAAACCCCTTTTGAAACCCCTCCTACATACAGACAGATAAAACAATTGAGTATTATATGTTGAAGGGAAATATTGGGAAGACAGTGCAATGGTCCTTGTCCACAGGATTTGCTGAGATAATTCTTTTGGCTATTAGGACATCCTATTCTTCAACCTTCCTTCTCAAGATATTTTTACTTGCTTGCAGGAGGCACAGAGCAACTGGCTCACACTTATAAAGTCTCTGACTTATTGGTTAAAAGCCACAGCTTATAACAACTGATGAAGGGAAATAAACTGATTTACTTCAGGTTGAGAAATTTTGCCCTACAGAGAGAAGTTTGATGCCTTCTGACCAAGCATCCACATCCATGGACTGTTCAGCCACTTAGAAGTCAATCACATATTTGCTGGCAGACAGAATGTCTTTGTCCTTGATAACTGTCATCACTCCAGAGACTAAGCTGCTACTTGTTACTGGTTAAATCCCCCGATTCCAGCTCTTCTTTCGTGATCTCTCCCACTACTTGAACAAACACCAGTGTAAACATCACTTACAATGAGTGCCAGGTAAAAGGTGCAGCAATCCCTTCCACAATCTTTGGTTTTTAAAACAGTCCTTTGCCCATTTCAGTCCACAATTGAAAACACAAAACATAAGGTATGGTCTTTATACCTTACAGTTTCTTTTGTACAGTCTCTAGTATATCTCTGACAATATTCTGGTGAACAGAACTGCATACAGTACTCCAAGTATGGTCTAATCAAAACTGGATACAGCTTCTTAGAATTTCTTTACTTTTTTATTACATTCTTCCAGAGACAAAGTTTAGGGCCTTCATTTTCACATTTACGGAAAGCTTCTCCTTTGCAAAAATGGAGAGGGAGGCCAAAATTAAGTCTTGCTCCAGGAGAATGCGCATACCATTTCCATTGTGAATGGGAATGGAAGTAGGTCATAATTCACAAATTCACAGTTCATTGAGGCAGCTGTCCACATAAATCAGCAACTGCCTGTATCCATGTCTGATTGTGGTTAACCAGGTGTGCAAAAAATGACGTGCATATTAGACTTAGTACAAGAAGGCCTGCATTTTGCAGATATCTTTGAATAGCCAGGGTACCCTTTTGGAAAGTTAATGGATTTGCCCTGGGGTGCCTTTGTTGGAGCTCAGGTACCCTGCGGAGCAGTCAGGTGCCCATTGGGATATGTAAGGTGCGCTTTGAGATTGTTAAAAGTTGGCTTGATTCTTTGCAAAAAGTGCACCAAATTGTAACTACGAAGCTCATTAGAAGCATTGAAAGCAATTATCAAAGCTCTCAAGAGAAACCCTCAAACATATCAAGAAGAACTAAGAGGAACTGTCAAGGGAAACTGACAATGGTAGCTGTCAAGGTATTTAAAACTCCCACCCTTAGGAAATTTGAAAAACAATGTTCTGTGTGTTTTTAAAAAAGTCTCCTAATTCACTTTGCTTTGCAGGCTACCATTACACATATTGGGATAAAATAAATGATTTCACAATATTTTCATCATCTCAGTCAGGTGCACAGCTTTTCAAACCACCTTTCAGCTCCAAGTATTTATAGGAACTTTGAAGTGGGACTATGAATTCCAATGCTTAAATTCCAATGCAATTAAGTGGTTGATTAAAACAGCTTTCAATAAAGGGACTGTCAGAAGTCACATGACACTGGGTTATAGGCCAGTTGGTTTATTTGAAAACTACAAGCCTTCAGAATGCTGCTCCTTCATCAGGTGAAGTTTTTTTCACAATTTCAAATAAACCTGTTGGCCCATAACCCTGTGTCATGTGACTTCTGATCCTGTTCACCTCGGTTCAACACCAGCACCTCCACATACAAGGGACTATGTATGTGAAAGAATGTAAATGTATTGAATGAGTTTATGTTAATGAATACTTTTTAAAATGAAATCTACACGAGATACTTTGAAATTTGTTTTATATAAATTGAGCATGGCTCCTGAGGTCAGCCCATTGGAGACAATGGTTGAGTTGTCGTGGCAAATGCAAGGGAAAAGATTGGTGGTAGTCGGTAACAGTTGCCACTAAGTTGGTATACGGACCAAAAACTGTCAGAGGAATGTGCAGTGAGGCATGGGTTGATATGGAGATTATCAGGGTCAAGGGGCTAGGCAAAAGCACATAAATGTGACAATGGAGAGTCTGTATGTTGGTGAGGGAATGTGAAGACTGAGAGCTGGAGGGATATTTTATGTTTTAACTTTTTAAAAACGTTCAACACAATGCTGGAACATTGAGAAATGTCTTCCATCCACCCCTCTTCCACACTCAGCAGCCTTCACATTCATTTCAGAGTCACTTGACTCAATTCCCAGCAAATCCAGCCACGCCAAAATAAAAATTACAACTTCCAGGGCACCTTCTCCTGGGTTGCGTTTCCAGAGCTAGAAAATGTCAGGATTCGGCACTCCTGACTAGGAGTGAAAAGCCAGCCATAATGCTCAGTGCAATTTAATTATAATGTTATAAATTGGTACTACAATTTTTTTATGATTTGCATATGCTCAGATTCCCTTCACTCTTCTACTCCATTTAGTTAGTTATTTTCAAAGCAATATATGGTCTCCTTATTTCTCCAAACACAATATTTCACTCTTAACTACGTTAATTTGCCATCATGCAAGCTTATTAACGTCTTCTTGAAATTTATTGCTATCCTCCTCAGCTTTGAATAATCCTCCTAATGTGCTAGACCATTCCATAAACCTGGAAATCATGTTTTGATTCAAATGCCTAAAT
Source organism: Ginglymostoma cirratum (assembly GCA_024137785.1). Taxonomy (NCBI): domain Eukaryota; kingdom Metazoa; phylum Chordata; class Chondrichthyes; order Orectolobiformes; family Ginglymostomatidae; genus Ginglymostoma; species Ginglymostoma cirratum. Next base: position 14,985,761 of record JAHRHZ010000088.1, on the reverse strand, counting down.
TGTTAATGCAAATTGTGGACAATTATGCGATTTATATTGATCCTCGTGATACTCACATTTCATGTTTTGCTATGGTGAAAAGTTACATTGTATTCCTATTCTGTTTATTGTCCTGAAGCCAACAAACTATCCATGCTGTAAACTTCCCCCTAAATTTGCATGTTCTCACAATATTCTACTTATGGAACTGGAAGGCCTTTTGGAAATCCAGGTATGTTTCATCCACTACATCTACTCTCTCCGTTACCTCTTCAAAGAATTCAAAAGGGTTGGTCAAGCAAGACCTGAAACCATGCTGACTATTCAACATTTTATTTTAGTTTCTAGAAGTTTTCTATTTTCTCAAGAATTCAATTAGTTTTGTACTGTTGAAATTGAATTTACGGTCTATAGTTCACTGTGCATGTTCTATCTCATCTTTTCAACACAGATATAACTAGCTGTCTTTTGTTGGAATTACAACATTCCCTAACAATTAATTAATTAATTTAGATTGTTTATTCACTGAAATTATGCAAGATTTTTTTGATTTATATTATTTTACATTTTCCCATTTGCATTTTTGATGCAAGCACAGCACTTAATCTCACACTTGTTCAAGTAAATCAATGTAAATCATTGATGTCTTAACATTATTCTCAATAACATAGAAATCTTTCTACTGAATTAGAGAATGCTATCGAAATAAAACTCAGAGATCCAGAAAATGCATTGAGGTTGTCACGAAGGAAAAATTAGTGAACATCCTTGTAGTACATAAGAAACATTTTCTTTATCAATCAGCCCTATTAATTAAACACAACCTATCCTGATACAGCATGGCAGTTAGTGCTCAAGAATTAAAGGTCAACAAATTATCTTGAACTAAAGGTTTGCACTAAACAACATTAAAGAACAAAACAAACTCGCCAGTGTGGTGACTTTCTATTCAGCATTATTTACACTGAGCAATATTAGTGTCCATACTATTAAACATTTGTTATACTCATTTGCTTTTTGTGGACTTAAATATATATGAAACTATCACAAAAAAGGATTGTAGGTTTTTATTCCTACCTTTCTAATTTACCGGATGTGCTCTGGAGAATGATAGCCTAAGGCAGTCCCAACAACAGCATATACCCAATCGTTTTCTTTTGAAGCAATGGACGCTACAAAATACTGCAATGATAGTAATACATCACAAGCCTACCTGTACAATGCTTAAAACCACAAGTGACCGTGTGTATATGGACTTGCGCAAAGCTCAGACTGAAACAGTTAATCAATCTGCTCTGACCGAATCTCCTCTTCCTGAGCTAGCTAGCTATTTCACTGAGACAAACTCTCTTATATCCCTTTCCATGCATTCAGCCTTGACATTGTCTAGTCTTTAGCAATTGATCAGTTGACCAACAGTAAATATCATAAGTGTGTAGCACCTACCATGGTCATTTGACTTTCACTCATTAGAACAGCTGCTTGCTTTCTTTGGAAGGAGGCTGCTCTCTCAGTTTTAACAAACCTTGACTCCAGGTCGGCCTGCTCATGTAAGCTATTTCCTTGAAGTTTTTGTGCTGTCCAATCAGCTGAATGATATTAATACACCCTTTGGTCCAGTGCACTTTGTTTTGCTATTAAATGTTAAATATCTGGTGACCTGCATCTGGTTTTGACAGGACTCAACCCAGATATACTGTGTCACCAGTTCAGCGCACCACCTACTGACTACCGCATTTAATTTAAACACACACCTCCCTTCAGCAAACAATTAAGCCACCATCTGACTGACTGAGGTAAAAGGTACTGCAGATGCTGGAGAATCCGAGATAACAAGGCGTGGGGCTGGATGAACACAGCAGGTCAAGCAGCATCATAGGAGCAGGAAAACTTGACTTTTCGGGCCTAAACCCTTCATCAGAAATGGGGGAGGGGAAGAGGGTTCTGAAATAAATAGGGAGAGAGGGGGAGGTGGATAGAGGATGGATAGAGGAGAGGATAGGTGGAGAGGAGGCAGACAAGTGGAAGAGGCGGGGATGGAGCCAGTAAAGGTGAGTGTAGGTAGGGGGGTAGGGAGGAGATAGGTCAGTCCAGGGAGGACGGACAGGTCAAGGG
>JAHRHZ010000088.1:14877513-14978667 GCA_024137785.1 Ginglymostoma cirratum | reverse complement strand
GGGCCTAAACCTTCTGATGAAGGGTTTAGGCCCGAAACGTCAAGTTTTCCTGCTCCTATGATGCTGCTTGACCTGCTGTGTTCATCCAGCCCCATGCTTGTTATCTAGGAACCATTTTCAGTTGTTTCGCAATACTCTGAAGTTTTGATCTTATGCAGTAAACAGGAAACAGTAATATTTTGCGGAGCAAGATTATACTACAAGATAATTAACATGAATAATGGTGTAGTAGTACAAAACATAAATAAAGCTAAAAGGAGACAAGAAATAAGAACTTATACAATTCAAAGCAAAGTGATAAATCTGATCCAAAATAAGCTGAGAGAGAGGACCCAGACTGGGATGATTCTGAGACTGGAGATCTGTTTCCAGGAGGGTTCCATAGATCTGGTTCTGGGGTCCTTGTGATTTGTGATGCATATTAATGATTTTAACTTAGAGTCACAGAGATGTACAGCATGGAAACAGACCTTTGGTCCAACTTGTTCATGCTGACCAGATATCCTAAATTAATCTAGTCCCATTTGGCACATAACCATCCAAACCCTTCCTATTTATATATCTATTCAGGTACCTTGAATTAAATGCATGATCAAGAAACACAAGAATTGATAGGGTCATAAATAGTGAGGACAATAGACATGAACCACTGGAGGTTATAAATGGACTGATAAACAGGGCAGAGCAGTGATGGGGTGACACAGTGGTTAGCACTGCTGCCTCACAGCGCCAGGGACCCAGGTTCAATTCCAGCCTTGGGCAATTGCCTGTGTGGAGTTTGCACATTCTCCTTGTGCCTGAGTGGGTTTCCTCCAGGTGCTTCCATTTCCTCCTACAGTCCAACGATGTGCAGGTTAGGTGGATTGGCCATACTAAATTGCCCCTTACAGTCCAGGAATGTTTAGGTTAGGTGAGTTAGTCATCGGAAATGCAATGTTACAGGAATAGGATTGGGGTGAGACTGGGTGCGATGTTCTTCAGAGAGTCAGTATGGACCTGTTGGGACACATGGCCTGTTACCATACTGCAGGGATTCTATGAAATAAAACTCAACTCAGAAAAGTGAGAGGTAATGCACTGAGGGCTAACAAGGCAAGGAATTTCACCATGAATAGTAAGACCCTGGAAAATATTGAAGATCATAGAGGCCATGGAGTGCATATTCATAGATCCTTGAATGTAGCAGGGCAAAAAAGTAGGGAGCTTAAAACGACATTTGGAATAGTTTCCTTTGTTAGTTCAGACATTATACACAAGTACAGGAAGGTTATGCTTTTGAACTGTACATAATGCTTGTTAGATCACAATGGGAATATTACCTGTAGTTCTGGTCACCACATTGTGGGATAGGTGTAATTGCACTAGGAAGGGTGCAGAGGAGATTCACCAGGGTGCTGCCTGGGCTGGACGGTCTGCGCTATGAGAAAAGATTGTAGAGCGCGCAGCTGTTTTCTTTGAAGTAGCAAAGGTTGAGAAGGGACTTAATACAGGTGGATAAGATTATGAAGGGCATAAATAAGGTGGATAGGAAGTCACTTTTTTTCCCATTATTAGAGGGGTTAAGAATGAGAGGACATAGATTTAAGGTAAATGACAGCAGGTAAGGAGAAACTTCCAGCCAGAGGGTAGTGGAGGTCTGGGAGTCTGCCTGAAAAGGTATTTGAGGCAAACATTCTCACAACTTTTAACCTGTATGTAAATATTCACTTGCATTGTCACAGCCTCCAGGGTTACGGATCAAGTGCTGAAAAATAAGATTAGAGCAGTCAGATTTTTGTTAACTGGCATGGACATGATGGGCCAAATGGTCCCCTCCTGTAATGTAACTGTCTCTGAGTCTTACTGGCACTCATCAGGACAAGCATGCAATAAACAGACTTGAAAAATGAGACACAAGTTTTTACAACATGAGAAGAGGTCCTGGCTGGTTAGACCATTATGACATGAAGAGGCAGCAGGTACAGTTAAATATCATTATTAGTTCTCGGTACTGACAGATAGGCTATGATTAGTCAGGGTGTTGCAGTGAGAATGCTGCAGAGATTGGCAGTGTCTGTGGCCTCTTTCCCAATTCTGCTGCTTGCCAAGCCTCACGCCATTTGTAAAGGACCATTGTGCACCCCATAAAGCAATGTCTGCCTGGAGCTGCTCTGCATGGCTCCTGACATTTGACCTGAACACGGCAAACAAGGAGAAATTGACACCTGCTTTACTGGCAGAGACCTGAGGAGGTCCTGCTTGACAGGGTGATACAAAGAAAAACCATCCTCTTCCCTGAGGTTGGGCAGTGGAGGCCACAACACAGACCATGCCAGTCTTGTCTGAGATTGCCATCTCGGTCAGTCTAGATTCAGCTGTCCAGATGCTTGTACAGCAATGTACGGAGAAGGGCAATCACATTCTTGACAGCGCCCGTGTAAGTGCCATCATCTTCTTTTTGAGAACTTTCACTCAGCGTTTCACTGCAAATGCATCCTCCTCCCTCCTAGCTAATGGTGTACCACTCTCACTATTGCCCACAACGTCTTTCCTTACTCTCTCTCACTCACTCCAGCCAAGGACAACACAAAAATGACATGCCCTATTCATGGTCTTATCCAGGAAAGCTCCCACCGGCACCAAACATAACAACGGTGCTACTCATTTACTCACCATGCCCCTCCCCCATTCCAGGAGGAAAACAACCAGTAGGGCAGAAGGAGACAAGACAGTGCATACCATCTGTCTCCTCATCCTTATGTCAACAGGATCCTGACTTTGACTGCCCTGATTGGCTGATTGACTGTGCCCAAGCCTCTGGACTGGTATTAGAGACTGCCCTTGATTTACTGTACCAGGATCCCATGACTTGACTGAGGACTCCTGGCAACTATGACAAGCTTCCTGGCTTTGTGTCTGTGTAAAACATCAATACTGCAGTTATATCAGCCTGGCATCTCTGGCTGAGGGGTAAGTGAAAAAAGACAAAGCACAAATGCTGGGTATTCACATGATTGAGAGCTAAGTGAGCAAGGTGAACAGCCCTGAGATGCAGCCTGGTCTAGTCCACGAGCTGGATGCAGCCCAAAGTGCAGCAATGAAGATCATAAGTATCCTGTAAGTGGATAAGAGGCGTACCATGAGTCCTTTTGAGGCTGTAACATGTCAGATGTTCATGCCTATGGACATAGAATGCACCGTTACCTCACAGCACCCGGAACCTGGGATCAATTCCACCCTCAGGTAACTGTCCGTGTGATGTTTGAAAATTCTCCCTTTGTGTGCATGGTTGCCTCCAGGAGCTCTGTTTCCTCCCTCAGTCCAAAGATGTGCAGGTTAGATGAATTGGCCAGGCTAAATTGCCCATAGTGTCCAGGGATAGTGAAATTTAGGTGGGTTCGCCTTGGTAAAAATGTAGGGTTACGGGGTCAAGGGTAGGAGTTAGGATGCTCTTTGGAGGGTTGGTGCGGACTTGAATGGGCCAAATGGCCTGCTCCCATACTGTACTGATTCTACATGATTCTATGATATGATCTGGGGCGTATTAATTGAAGGATGGTGGAAACAGATTCAACAATAATGTACAAAATTTGCAAATTCTCTGTGGTAAGGCTTTTTAAAATTTGATTAACACTAAATGTTATTTCCATTTCCGCTGTATTGCTCAGTTTTATCTGTAGGGAACTTGCTGGAACATTTTCTGCTCTGTATCAGAGAACATTGAACATATGGGACAGGGACATACCCTTTGCCTACCATGCCCGTGCCATACGTGATGCCATTCCAAAATAATACCATCTGACTGCCTAGTCATGTGTCTTTCTTAATTCTTTCTAAAGTTTGCTTCCATTCCAGTAATTGGAAGTCTCTTTAATGTTTTGATTAATTTTTCTGTAAATTATGACTTGCTCATGACTGGTTACAGTCTTAAAAATTTGACATTTATTAACCGGTCTGTTAATTGCCCAGTGACCCATAGACTCCCACATTTTTTAAAAATATGCATTTTTCAATGTTTATCTTGCCTGGTACAAATTACTGCTCTTGATTAATTGTGCTTGACAAGGTACCCTGTCAATTTAAATGGTCCCCCTCTGCTTCCTTAGTAACGCTGGATTCCAGGACTTCAATTACAGAAAATACAGCAGATGGTATATTTTCACAATCAGCATCGCTTTTGAACAAATTCATCATATTAGATTGTCTTCAATAACCTTTGTCAGTGCAAATGAAAACTCCTGGAGATAACAATATATGTTCTTCTGGTAGATCAGCTCTCTGTCAGGTTTCCCCATCCAGTATGAGTATTGGAATATTTGGGTCATGGTCATTAATTTCCCTGTTTTCGTTTTGAAGAACACTTTGCTTTGAATTGTGTATTTACATGATTATAAGGATATATTTTGGGATTTCTTTAATATGGCAATGCTGTGATGGTTAATAAGGGAATACTTTCTGGATTAAATTGAAAAGGTCACATTCACTCTACTTGATTAATAATGCTGTAATCCTAAAAATACCCTCTTTTATTCAGACACCATCAAACACCTAGGCTTCTGCAACAGATCTCAGTAACTGTAAGCTAGTTGATATGAAACAATCAGAGAGAAAAATATAAGAGAATGTTATTGTAGCATATAGAAGCATTTATTTCTGTTGAATACATTAACAGTTGAAATATCTGCGGTTACATTCACATGTCAGCTGGATGATTCAGGAATTCTCAGCTTTCTCTCATTGCAAAATTTTCAAATGCTTTCTCTAGATTACCAAGGTAATTGACCTTTTACACTTTTCCAATCGTTTCCAGTAACTCCCACAAGATTACAAGATAACAACAGATGAGAGAAGGAATCTTAATTCATACATCTGTCACACTTCAAGGTCCTTCCACTAATAATCATTCCAGAGTTTGTCTCCATTCTATGAATTGGAATTCAATTTGATGTTTTGATCGGTTTGTCTATATATTACAAGTTACTCATGATGATTTCAATCCTTTAAAAAAAACAGCATGTTTATTCTTGTCCTACACTTGCTATTTAATTTAATCATGTGGTTTACACTTTCAAAATTATCCAATATATTATCCACCTCTATAAACTATCCACCTTTGAAATGTTTCCTTTTAAGGCTCAAAATTTCAAGTTGCCCCAATATTCTTGGTATTGGCCATAGGACTTACATGTCTCCTTTATATCTCAGTAACCAGACAATATTGAAGCTGAGACAAAAACAAAGTTGCTGGAAAAGCTCAGCAGGTCTGGCAGCATCAGTGAAGGAAAAAACAGCGTTAACATTTCAGGTCTGGGGACCGTTCCTTCTGATTTACAGCATCCGCAGTTCTTTCGGTTTTTATTTAATATTGAAGCTGTGGTTTGGCCAGAGCATGATAAGGTTTGATAATAATTTCCGCATACTTGTACTGTTGGGCTGTACAGTTCAGTATTCTACTGGTCTTGTTAATTGCTGCTTAGTATGATTGGACAGGTTGAAATTTGAGACTATTTTGTGACCTACTCCTTATCTGATTGCAACTTTTTAAATAGCTGTTTCAGCACGATTCATTCACGGATTTGTGAAATGAATCTTTCCATCCTATGTAGAATACATTTGTCTGGGTTAAATTGTATTTATCATTGATCTGCACCTTTACATAATCTTCCATTCCTAGAAGCCATGGCTGATATTAAGTGCAGTGTTATTGATGATGATTGCCTTTCCCTGTTTTGTTCCAATGGTTATTTTTCACAAATGAACATTGGCAGACACTGTTCGTCTCATTATTCTATTTTGATTTAGTTTTGATTTACTTCAGATGGTTTCTTTTAATTTACTTCTACTGACACTTCCAATTTCTATCTCTCCCAGGTATTTTGATCTACTTGTTATTTTTTATTAATTCATGGGATTTGAGTGATTTTGGCAACACTCGAATTGCTTGTCCATCCTTAATTGCCCTTGAAAACGTGGAAAGTAAGACTGTTTCTTGAACTAACACAACCCAAGCAGTAAAAATACAATTATACTATTAGGTAAGTTTAGGGAGTTCTAAGAGTTTGACTCAATATGATCAATGAAGGGTAATATATTTACCGAACAGGAAGTTGTGTGACTTGAAGGGAAACTTATGGTTAATGGCACTGTTTTCTTGGATAGCAGAAATAATGGGTTTTGAAGGTATATTGAAACATCTTGGCAAGTTGCTGCAATGTATGTTGTACAGCACTGGCAGAGGATGTGAATGTTTAAGTGGGTAAGCTGCCAATCAAGCAGCCATTGAATTTCATGAATATTATTGAAACTGCAGGTATCCAGTGAAGATTATCCCTTCATAATCCTGACTTATGTAATGTCGATGGTGGAAAAGGGAAGTGAAGGTGAATTACTCACTGCAGAATACTCACCTGCTGATAACATTTATGGTGCTGGTCCAGCTATGATTGTGATGATCCACAAGATGTCGATGGTAGGGTGTCACCAAAGGTGATACCATTCATTGTCAAGGGGAGGCAGTTAGACTCCCTCTTGTTGAAGACTATCATTGTCTGGAACTTGAATGGTACAAATGTTACATATCATTTAACCAAGCAACATGTTGTTTAATTCAGTGGTCCTGTTATTATATATTTCCCACAATTGGTTTGTCACACATAAATTCTCTAATCAGCAACAGTTTAACACTAACAATCTTTTTAAATCTATTGCTGCTTTTGAAGAAAATATGTAAAGTTACTGATTTTCTTTTCTTACACTGTTTCCCACTTTATTCCCTCGAGACTAACATTTTGGGCTGCTCCAGAGATGAGAATTGAACCTCTTTCTAAAAGTCACTTGATTATTCTTTTTGTTTCAGTGGTGTTTGTGGGAATGTTGTTGGGGTAGAATTGTCCCATTATTATACTCTAATTATATACTTATTACTACCATAGTTGAATTCCCATTTATCAATTCAGTAGCAGTGGTGGGTTAGAAATGATATATTTAATAATATTCAAAGAATTCTGCTGGCCTCTTGTTACACCTCAGGCAATATTCTAATTTGTTGGCATCTGTGTTCCTAATGTTGATGATATTCTTAAAAGTTTTTTTAAAAAAGAAAAATTGCAACAACCATGATTAGCTCCGCTCTGCTGAATTTTAATTGGTTTTAGGAGAGCCCTGCGCTACTTCTGTCAAAATTAACTGTATATTTGCTCACATTAGTGACATAAATATGTTGAAAGAAGCTGGTGTGTTTTAAATGGGTTGAAACTGTGGTCTGGGATTAAAAAAAATATTATTTTGTCACAAAAACAGATTTTCAAATATGGATAAAAAAATTCTTCACCTGTCATTTTTCATCATTAAAAACCATTTTCAGGACAGCAAGACTATAATTACTGCCCATTCCTAGTAGTCCTGAGAAGCTGGTGATGGACCTTATCATTTGAATGACCTTTCCTCACTGAAATGCACAGGTCTGTGTTAATGATTCTCCCTTGAAAACATTAGGTACAAAAGTTCAGGATTTTGAATTCACTTTGATCAAGAAAAGGCAGTGTATGTCCAAGTACAGAGGATATGTGATGTAGAGACCTTGGAGTTGATAATGTTCTTTTAATCTTGCAGATCTTCTTGGTGTTACAAAGTGTGGGACATCTTGTGGACAATATGAAGATATATTTCTCCAGTGGTGCTGAGTTTTCACAAGAGAATTTTCAGATGGTACTCAAATTCAGTGACACAGGCAGAAACACAACTGAAATATTCAACTTGGTCAACTGATACCTTCAGGATATTGAACATGGTTTTCTTGTGTCAATCAGTGCTTTTGTTATAACTTCCTCAACCTACCCACAAACTAATGGCATGACAAGTGAGGACACACCCATTTACAATGCCTTCAGTGATGGAAAAAAGAAAGTTTCTGATATTCTTTCATTCATCCTCATCACTATTTTTCTTTATTCCTTGGTCACATTTGGTCTGATGCCATGAGATACCACAGAGTCTGAAGTTGAAATTAAAGACTCCCAGGGTTACTGTCTGCCAACTGGCACCTCTGCTGCGGGTGGCCTGTCAATGGGAGAGGGGATGTTTTGGATACAAATGCAGGACAGGTTGTAACTCATTAATTTGAAAGACCTGTTTATACTCACTCATAGAACATGGCTGACCACTATTTACTTTTCATCCCTAGTTGCCCTTGAGAAGATGATGGTGAGCTGTCTTCTTGAACCACTGCGATCCATTTGCTGTAGGCTGACCCACAACACCCGTAGGAAGGGAATTCAGGATTTAGATCCAGTGACAGTGAAGGAACAGTGATATATTTCCAAGTCAGGATGGAGAGGAGCTTGTAGGTGTTCCCAAGTATCTGCTGCCCTTGTCATTCATGATGGAAGTAGTCATGGATTTGTGAGGTGCTAAGGATCTTTGATGAATTTCTACAGTGCACCTTGCAGATAGCATACATTGCTGCTTCTGAGCGTTGGTGGTGAAGGGAATGGATGCCCGTGGATGTGGTGGCAATCAAGTGGGCTGCTTTGTCTTGGATGGTGTCAAGCTTCTCACGTGTTGCTGGAGCTGCACCCATCCAGGCAAGTGGAGAGTATTCCATCACACTCTTGACTTTTGGCTTGTTGATGATGCACAGGCTTTAGGAAGTCAGATGTGGAGTTACTCCCTGTAATATTCGCAGCCTTTGTCCTGATCTTCTAGCTACTGTATTTATATGGTAAGTTGAGTTGAGATTCTGGCTAATGGTAATCCCTAGAATGTCAATTAGTGGGGGATTCAGTGTTGGCAACAGCATTGAATGTCAAGGAGCAGTGGTTAGATTGTCTCTTATTGGAGATGGTCATTGTCTGGCATTTGTGTGGCATGAGTGTTACTTCCAACCTGTCAGCACAAACCTGGATACTGACCAGATCTTGTTGCATTTGAACATGAACTGCTCCAAAATCTGAGTCATGAATGGGATTGATAATTGCACAGTCTTCAGCCAACCTCCCCACTTCTAATTTTATGATGGAGGGAAAGTCATTGATGAAACACCAGAAAGTAGTTGAGCCGAGGACACTACCCCAAGGAACTTATGCAGAGATGTCCAGGTGCTGAGATGACTGACCAACAACCACAACCATCTTCCTATGTGCCAGGTAAGACTCCAACCAGCAGAGAGTTTGCTCCCTGATTCCCATTGATTCTAGTCTTCCCCAGGCTCCTTGATGCCACAGTCAATTGAATGCAGCCTTGATGTCAAGAGCTGTCCGTATCACCTAATGTCTGGAATTCAGCTCTTTTGTCCATGATTCAACCAAGGTTGCAATGAGGTCAGGAACTGAGTGGCCCTAGTGGAACCCTGAGCGTCAGTGACCAGGTTATTGCTGAGCAGGTGCTGCTCGATCGCACTGTTGATGACACTTCCAATCAGTTCAATCACGATCGAGAGCAGGCTGATGGAGCAGTGACTGGACAGGTTGTGTATGTCCTGCCTTTTCACTACAGTATGTACCTGGGCAATTTTCCCAGGTAGATGTCAGTGTTGTAAGTTTGATGGGGGTGGGGAATGACAAATTCTAGAGCACAAGGCTTAGGTGCTATTGCGGAATGTTGTCAGGGACCACAGACTTTGCGATATCTAGTGCATCCAACCATTTTGTGATATCACGTGAAGTGAACTGAATTGACTGAAGATGGCATCTGTGATGCTGGGAACCATTGGTGGGGGCTGAGATGGATCATCCACTCGGCACTTCTGGCCGAAGATTGCTGTGAATGCTACAGCCTTATATCTTGCACTGATGTGTTGGGCTCTTCCATCATTGAGGATGGGATATTTGTGGATCCTCCTCTTCCTGTGAGCTGTATAATTGTCCACCACCATTCACAACTGGATGTAGCAGGACTGCAGAACTTTAGATCTGATCCGTTGGTTGTGGGATCGCTCAGCTCTGTCCATCACTTGCTGCTTATGCTGCTATTGCTGCTTAGCACATGAGTGGTCCTGCTTTATAGCTTCACTAGCTTGACATGTCATTTTCAGGTATGCCCGGTGCTGCTCCTGGCATGCCCTCCTGTACTCTTCACGGCATCAGGGTTGATGCACTGGCTTGATGATAATGGTTGAGTGGGGGATATGTCGGGCCACGAGGTTACAGATTGGGTTGGAGTACAATTCAGCTGTTGCCGGTGGCCCACAGTGCCTCATGGTTGCCCAGTCTTGAGTTGCTAGATCAGTTTAAAGTCTGTCCCATTCAGCATGGTGATAGTGCCACACTACATAATAGAGGGCATTCTCAATGTGAAGGTGGGCTTTGTCTTCACAAAGACTGTACGGTGGTCACACTTACTGATGCTTCTGCAACTGGCAGATTGGTAAGGATGAGGTCATGTATGTATCTTTCTCTTGGTACCTTCATCAGCTGGTGCAGACCCAGTCTAGCAGCCATGTCCTTCAGGACCAGTAGTGCTGCTGCTGCGACACGCTTGATGATAGACATTAAAACCCCCACCCTAAATACATTTTGCTCCCTTGCCACCCTCAGTTCAACAAGGAAGAGGGAGGATTCATCAACAGAGGGAGGACAATATGTAATATTTAGCAGGCGTTTTCCTTGCCCATGATTAACCTGAAGACATGAGACTTCATGTTGAGGACTCCCAGGGCAGATCCCTCCCAAATGTGTATCACTTTTCTGCCCCCTCTGCTGGGTCTGTCCTGCCAGTTGAACAGGACATATCCAGGGATGGTGATAGTGGTGTCTGGGACATTGATATTCACAAGCAGGGTTGACAAGGCTGTTTTTACTGTTGTCATTTCCAACATCAATTCCAGGCGGTCTGTCCAGTTTCGTTTTTTTTTGTTGAGACTTAATAGCAATTGATACAAATGAAGGGTTTGCTAGGCCAGTGCAGAGGGCAGTTGAAGAAGGTATTGAGGTAGCTCTAGAGTCACATGCAGGCCAGACCTGATGAGGATGGCAGATTTCCTTCCCTTAACAACATTAGTGAGCCAGATGGGCTTTTCCCCCCAACAATCGACAATAGTTTCATGGTCACCTCTCGATTCTTAATTGCACATTTTTTAACAAATTGAATCCCACCATTTTCTGTGGCTGGATTCAAACCCGGAACATTAGCATGGTAACAGGCCCTTCAGCCCAACTCATCCATGCCGATCAGCTTTCCCAAATCGAACTAGTCACATTTGTCCCATATCCCTCTAAACATTTCTTATCCATGCACCTGTCCAAATGTCTTTTAAATGCTGTAATTGTACTCCCCTCTACTACTTCCTCTGGCAGCTCATCCCATATACGTACAATCCTCTGCATGAAAATGTTGCCCCTCAGCTCCCTGTTAAAACTTGCCCCAATCACCTTAAACATATGCCCTCTAGTTTTGGACTCCCCTATCCTCGGGAAAAGGCCTTGGCTATTCACCTTACCTCTGCCCATCATATTATAAATCTCTGTAAGGTTGACCCTCAACCTCCCACACTCCAGGGGAAGAAAGTCCCATCCTTTTCAGCCTCTCTTTATAACTCCAGTCATGGTAATATCCTGGTAAATCTTTTTGCGCTCTTTGTCTATTAGTAACATCCTTCTACACCATTTGGTCATCACAAAAGCTTAGGAACTGAGCAGTGATGAGGACAATCAGCTTCAAAATCTTTATCATCAAACAAAGATTGAAGAATAGTTCTTTCTCTACCCATTGTTAAACACTAGTTCAATCCTAAAATCATTGAAATGCTGCATAATGATCACTCTGTTTAATTGAACACACTTTGTTCTTTTCTGAGTGACCTCTTTCTATCAGAATTTTACAGCTTTGTTAACAAATCATTAAATCTCGGTTACAGCGCAGAGCTGAAAGTATTAGTGGGAAAAGAATTATTGTTACAGCACAGCCTTTCTTTTTTCATGACTTCCTGACAGGATTGGGCCTTTACTGGACCATAGGAGATCCCAGTGAGGGTCAACACAATTGTAAATCAAATACAAATTGCTCACTTTAATGTCTTGGTCAGTGACTGAAGTCTTGATGAATGATTTTAAGCCATCAAAAATATCAAGTCTGCTCAATGCACAACACTATTTCACAGTTGAGTGAAATAGTGAATGATTTTCCAATTGGACACAAGAAGCAGGACAAAGTGTAGATAAAGACTGATGCACAGCCATTAGATACCAGAAGTACTACAGTGCCAGACCACAACGGTTAGCAGAGAATGGCAAATTAAGAAGGTACAACCTGTACTGTACTGATGCCTCTTCTGCCTTGCCATTGAAATGTGACCTTTACCTTGAAGCACACAATGCAAGCATCCACCTTACAGCTAGTTACAGTAAAGACGCAGTTGTCCAATGAGTTCATAACAGGACATTCTCAAAGTAGATGATGGAGGAATCATATCAAAACTACATTTTTTTTTCACACTTTTGAAACGTTTTTAAATTTAAAGTCTTCCTTAAGTTTACCTCTGTGTTGTTGGGTGTACAGAGTAAATTTTCCTGATGCTGGGATAGGCTTCATTTACAACTCTTGATACTTTCTGTGCTTCACTTTAAGATGCCTTAACCTTAACCTAGATGATCAGAGGATTGGATAGGGTGGACAGTGAGAGCCTTTTTCCTCGGATGGTGATGGCTAGCAGGAGGGGACATAGCTTTAAATTGAGGGGTGATAGATATAGGACAGATGTCAGAGGTAGGTTCTTTACTCAGAGAGTAGTAAAATGCCTTGCCTGCAGCAGTTGTAGACTCGCCAACTTTAAGGGCATTTAAATGGTCGTTGGATAAACATATGGATGATAATGGAATAGTGTAGGTTAGATGGGCTTCAGATTGGTTTCACAGGTCGGCGCAACATCGAGGGCCGAAGGGCCTGTACTGCACTGTAATGTTCTATGTTCTATGTTCTATGCCACTGCAAGCCCTTGACCAGCATTTTCATCAGTGGACTCCACAGCCTCCTAATTGATGAGCTGCCTACATGATCAATGTATGACCAAGGAGTAGGGGTAGGCAATTCAGCCGTTCAAGCCTACTCCTACTGATCTGATTGTAATCTCAAGTCCATATTCCAGAACATCCCTGATAATCTTTAACTCCCTTACAAAACAGGGTTCTGCTTATCTCTAACTTAAAAATATTCAAGGTCCCTGCTTCCGTCATATTTCAGGAAGGAGGAAAGATTTCACCTTATCTCTGTTTTTAATGGTCGAACCTTGATCTTAACAATGAAAGTCATACTTGCTTCTCTGTTCCACTGGTTTCCCTCCACCCAGTGCTGCAAACCACAAAACCACACAGCTTCTTAGTTCATCATTGAACCATCTTTGAAAATGTTATTGAATGTAGGCAACAGTACCATCACTGAAATATTTTGAATAGAGCCCCATGTACAATTCCAAGCAAATTACATGAAATCAGCACTGGAGAACCAAACATGCACTTTTCTGTTTATCCTAATTTGAACTTGTTGGGAAGTGCCAATCAGAAACTTCATAAATCATGTGCTGCATCTGGCATTCCAAACAGGAGTGTCTTATTTGTAGATTTAGCACCTATTTTCACTGTTTCACCAAAATAATCCTCTTGTAATACTCAGAGATACACAGAACTAAAGGAGTTCTTAGAACACTTCCAAAAATGTTGCCTTAATCAATATGTTCTAATATGCTTCATGTTGGACAAGACAGGATGCAGTGTTGGGTCTAGTTCTGAATAATGAAAAGGGACATATAAATGGATAGCAGGTAAGAGAAATTTAGGAAGTAATAGCTGTGATTTAATCATGTTTACTGAATCGAGATAACAAGAAAGAGGAGCCAAAGACAAATGAATTCAATTGGAATTAGTTGAATGCAGTGCGCTGAAATCTTGGATTAACTGGTGGAGGAAATGACTGTTAAAACAGAAAATCAGCAGTGGGAAAGCCACTTCAAACAGGAACAGATGATGTGCAGATGCAATAAATATTTACCATGAATTCATGAGAAAGGCTAACAACAGGGGCTTCTTGAATGTGTTGGGAGATTAAAACAAAAATTTGATTTTGAAAAGTTGTTATAGAGTAATAATCTAGAAGGACGTAATGAGAAATCTGAAAGATTGAAAAGGATCAAACAGGTTGCTTAAACAGACAAAGAGAAAGTATGAAACTATAGTTGTGCAATTAATAAACATGACTTGCTGATACATTTGAAAAGTATATGATCACTATAAACAAACACTTTTTTCCAGAGGCTTGCTAAATAAGCAAGTTGAAAATAGGATTTCATTTCAGAGATAAACTCACTTGTAACTGCTATTAAAAATTTAAATTTGATTCAAGATGACAGAAAAGCTACAATTTAGGAACTAAAAGGTTTACTGGTAAGTTTCAATTAGTTACCTATAATCCACAGGGAGATTTTATTTTAACCCAAATCATTCTTTTCCCTATAAACCTAATGTTTTCAGCTGATGAATTCACAAAGCATTCTAATTTTGCCTTGCTGTGCACAGCAGTGATAGTGATGGGAAAACCATGCCGTTTAACAGCATGCCAGATTAAGCAAATGTCTCTTGCTAAATCATTTTACATTAACAATTAACTCTATGAGTCTAACTATCTCATCTGTGCACATTCACCGATTTCTAATATAATCTTAGATCCACCCTGTCACATTTTGTTTTATAAACAAAGTCACAAAAAAAGAAAGGCTGTGCTGTAACAATAATTCTTTTCCCACTAATACTCTGCACAGTAACCGAGATTTAATGATTTGTTAACAAAGCTGTAAAATTCTGATAGAAAGAGGTCAAGCACAAAAGAACAATGTGAATTCAATTAAACAGAGTGATCATTACACAGCATTTCAATGATCTTGGGATTCCACTAGTGTTTAACAATAGGTAGAAGAGAAAGAACCATTCTTTGATCTTTGTTCGATAGTAAAGATTTTGAAGCTGATTGTTCTCATCACTGCTCAGTTCCTAAGCTTTTGCAAGGAGAAATATGGGACACCTAAAAACATGAGAAATAAGAGCAGGTTTGGCCCCTCAAGCCTGCTCTGTCTTTTAATAAGGTCACGGCTAATCTGATTCTGTCCTTAACTCACTTTCCTGCCTATTCTGTATAACCCCGATTCCCCAAAGATCCGTCTAACTTAGCCTGGAATATATTCAGTTAGATTTGTTACTCTTTGAAATTCTCTATTTCAGAGATGAATGGAAGCTGTATCATTAATATATTCAGGGCTGAGGTAGATTGTCAAATAAGGGAGCCAAGAGTTATGGAGTGCAAGTAGGAAAGTGGAGTTAAGGCCACAATCAGATTAGCCATTGTCTCACTGAATGCTGGTATGAATTCAGTGGGCTGAATGGTGTATTTCTGCTCCCAATTCTTATGACATAATGACTGTTGATTACAGATTTCCAAAGATTAACAATCCTCAGAGAAATTCCTTCTTTGTGCTATATGGGAGAACGTTCTCCTTCCAAAACTAATGCTACATTCCCTCAGAAGGGGAAACATCCTTTTATTATCTCGGTTGTCAAGCCCCAACAAAATCTTATGTTTCCCTGGAATCATCTTTCACTATTCTAAACCTGAATTAACTTCCCAAATCCACTGCTCTGCTCCAAGAATTCCAGAGGTTTACTAATGAGCACACTGAGCCTGTGCCAGAATTTGTGCATGCAATATCCAAATGGACCAACACAAGAACTGGCAAACACATTTTCCCAGTGACACTAAGACCAGAGGGTTTACGCAGGTACAGGATCAATTTAAAAAGATTTTATCAGCGTCAGCTTCAGTACTTCTGGGTAATCTCATGCATTAAGTTTATCTATACTTATGCTTTTAAATATACCTTTATTAAGTCCAAACCTGATATTCTAGTGGTCTCCTAGCTGATCCCTCACCAATCACCCCGCATAAAGGTCAGGGCATCAGAAACTCTGGTGCACATATCCAAAATCATAAGTCTTGTTCACACATTGCCCCTCTGCTTGCTGGCTTACATTGGCTCTCGGTCTGGCAATGCCTCAAATTCAAAATGTTTCTTCTTCTATTCTACGTCTTCAGCTCACATTATCTCTGTAATGACCTTGGGTTCGACAATTTGCCAAAATATCTGTGCTCCTCTAGTTCTGGCCGTGATAGCACCTCCAAATTCAAACATGAACAGTGGCAACGGTGCCTTCAACTATCTAAATCTTGACTTCTGGAAATCCCTCCATAAAGCTTTGGTCTCATCTGATAGGTACTTAAATCCCACCTTTTTGATTAGGTTCATGGTCAATGGGTTTAAAATCTCTTTATGTGGTTCGGTGTCAAGTTTTGTTGGTAGCATCATGCAAAGTTTCACTGCCTTGAATGTGCTTTCTAACTGCAAGTTTTTGATACTATGTTCAATATTCTAAAATGAATTTTTGATAAAGGCAGAAGAAAATGACTGGAATTGAACTAATCTCTAAAGTGAATGAGTACTTGGTAGTGGTTATTTATGTGTAAGACAAGCTGGCTGTTGACTTTTGTCATTTCCACTCAAAGATCAACATCTCAGCATAGAAAGGGTGATGCCAATATAAATAGCAAATTAACTCAACCCCAAGATATTGACCTATTTAAGCAGTGGGCTAATAGTGTCAGTGGAAAGCAAACTCCATCACAGTTCTGATAAGAAGGCTTCTGCTGAGCAAAATTAGGATCTTTATGTCTCTCCACACATCCCTACGTGTTCAGCCAACTTAACAAATGCAAATACTATAAATTAGAAATCTGAGAAAGTGTATGCTCCCATCAGCAATCCTAAAACCTCATTGCAAATTAAACTGTTACAATTTTGATTTTTATATAAAAGCTGTAAAAGCTGAATAGTTTTATTTCATCCCATTGCTCTTGTGCCGAGTTGACATTTTGTTAATTTGATGCCTAACTCATAATGCACATTGTTCATGCGGAATTATTATACCTAGAGTTCTTTTATATTAAGGAATAACTCTTAATATCCTCCTCTTTCAGATAAGAGGCAAGTTTGCTCTTGTAGGAAGCAAGGACTCTTGGTACATTGCATAGAGCACTGCATAATATTTCTCACAGAAACTCGTTATTTAGTATAATTTATCCATGATGGTGTTCATGCTCCATGCTTGCCTCCTCCAACCTAAAACATTTAGACAGACCAATACTTATTACTCGCTCATCAGAGATTAGGAACAAAATCCTTGACTGTTTCTCATTCCTTTAAGGCACTAATGCCAAGTGATACATGACTAGCTAAGATTACATGCAGATAATCTTAGATTTATGTCGAAAGTGGGGATGAGGTGGGCAGAATAGGCAAGTGAGAGCTGAACCAAGCAGTAGCTCTACTGACGACAATAGATCCTGACTTGAGAAGCTGGCAGACTTCTTTACCATTCCATGATTCTATACATGATTGTCTTTCCTGTTACATTTCTATGGTCCAAGTTTTATGCCATATTGCTGGAGAGAAATATTTAGCTCTGAACACAACCCTGCTCCTGCAACCCCATTTTAAACTTCTTGCCATTGTTTATCAGTGAAAAATGTTAAGTCAGCGGTTGAAAACTGAGCCTAAAATTTCAGTACTGTCATAAGATCTACAAAGTCTGTGTAAATCAATTGTGAATTGTTCAAACTATCTAAGACTTTGCAGAAATCAAACAATATGAGTCACTATCATGCACAAAGTCAGTGAGGAGCAAAGTTATGTAGTTAGTCAAGAAATAATTAATCGTATTTTGAAGTTTAAAAAGGCATTCAAAAGTGCACCTGTTAGTACTAACAATCTAATTTAGAATCTCTCAAACTATAAATGAATTGCTGTGTTAAATGAGCACAGATGGAACCACAGCTGCCTCTCCACTGCAAGCTATGTTACAGTATTTGCTAATTCACATTCTTAATAATGTTGTTCTGAATTTTACCTTCATTGGCCTTAAAAAGCAATTTGTTTGCCAAGTTCCAGTATTACTGCAGCAAAGCTAATTGTCTTCTCTACTTGTCTACTGTTTACAATGTATGAGTTTATTAGCAAGCAATTTAGGGGATGTCTGTACATTAATTAAAATAAGATTTTCACTGTATAGGCATTGACAAAGACAGCTATAGATTCAATAGTTAAAAATTTCCATTTTAAAATTATATACCCAATATGCAATGGTAATGCATCTTAAAATGACATAAGGTGCTGATTTTTGCATTGACTTGGGATGGGAGAGGAACCAGATCAGTTCACCACAAGGTCATCTCATTGATGTGGAGCACTTAATGAAAGCAATGACATTGAGAAATTGTTGGCTAAACATCCTTATTTAATGAAATAGAAAGCATATCCCCATATAAAATTTCACAAAAGTAAAACAAAATTACACTAGTAATTTAAATGGATGAACACATGGAGTAAAATTTCACTGACAGCTACTGGCAGAGAGCCTAACATGTCTGGAAGGAAAATGGCAGATGCCTGATTCATAAGCCTATGTTGTTTCCAACCATCAGAACAGTGTGGACTCATGATCTGGGCACATTTCCAGATTTCTGATCTTTGCTTGCAATGCACATTTACATATTCAGAGACAGTCATATGTCATTTCTCTATTTACTTTGTGAAAATATAATAAAACGGAGAAATAAAAATGTATCTAAAAATAAAGGAACTGAGGTTTCTACAGGTGCTCTCCTGATCATTAGCTATCCATGGTATTTCTCTGCTGTTTCCAATAATCCAATATACAACGTAAACACCCCAGTGAAAATTCCACTACAAAATGTTTCACCCTAAAGTGGTTTGTTGCACGTCAAAATAGGAACGTTATAGAAATATTCTAGAGTTGACCCACTGATGTTATCAACAGTAACGTTTTGATAATATCTTCTTTTAGTAGATCCTGGTGGAACGTCTTTTCATTGCAAGTTGTTTTTATTTAGTGATGCTTTTCTCAATTTCAATGACAAATAACTAAATATTTAAGATACAAAATTGCCAGATGTGAAATAACGCCCTATTTTCAAAATGCACTGTGACTCACTTCTAATTATAACTGTGCTAAAACTGTGGCAATTCAAAGGATTTATGTTTTGTAAGATATCATATTCGGGTTTCTGATGGTGTTTAAGATACACCTTGCTAACTGTGGTGCTATGTCTCTCAGTCAGTTAAGAGATATGCTCACGATAACAGCACTGTTTTGAAGCATGTGACTCAAGGGTATAAAGGTCTCTGATGCCATCGTACTTAGGATCACCTGAAGCATGGCATACGAGTAACATGCTCTTCTGATGGAAACAAATAGCCTTGACGCTTCTGTAGATATGAAATTTGGATGAATTGGTGAGCTATGACAAATCTCTTCTGGATTATTCAACATTAGGTTATCCGTGTCTAGTTTCTTGCACAATGAGGAATAAGTCAAGCATTGCCACATCAGGCAAAACCTCCAACAGGAGGCAAAGCCGACATCTCTAATCAAGTTTATTCTTAGAGAAGTTTGTTACTATGCCATTAGCCTTAATTTGATTCCTTTGATATGCCAGGCCATCAACTTAATGTTTTGCGTAAGATTCTATTTTCTATGTGCATTTACTCCTTTTGTAATGCCTACATTGTACTATTCCATACTATTGCTTATAGTGTCTCACCTGTCCTGGTTGTGTTCTGCGTTTGCAATAAATTATTAACTTCTTTCTTTTAGTCCATAATTCTGGTACTTTTGGAGGCAAACTGTCAGCATCCAATATCATTATCCCTCTGAATGGAACATAGGGTTTAGTATGAGCAAAGATTAACATGAAAACTGTGAAGTAATCTATCATCACTGCTCTGTATCACACTGTGCAACCCTAACCAATATGCCAAGCCAACAATCTGCAAAACATATTGATCTTTTCCACTCTCGTTTCACTGTAACAAATCCATAAAAAATTTAAGCTGTGTTCAATGTAACTGTTTTTAATCTGAGCAATAACTAACATCAAACTACTGATCAGTAAATAAACACCATCTTTGCGGAAAATTATTAAACATCTCTCTTCTGATTAACAGCTTGCTTTTAAGAAAAAAGATGGTTTTAAGGTACATTCTCATGAGACAGAGATTTCAGAATGACTAAAGAGATAAAGAATAAAATGAAGCAGAGCATCTGACAGATATCAAGTTGACAGTAAAAAAGAGAACCAGACTAAATTGGGAAAGTTCAGTTGGGAAGTGAATAAAACAGATACAAAGAGAATATGAGAACAGAGTGGCATCTCACATGAAATCAATGGATCAGAGTAAACTAATAAATTTGCTGAAGGCAAATCTTGTTTAATCAACTTAATTGAGCTTTTCTGATGATGTAATAGAGATGTTGATAGTAATATAGTTGATAATAATCAAATGGGTTTCCAAAAGACTACATAATAATCAACAAAGTTGAAGAATGGGATTTTGTCAGCTCATCAATGATATGTGCCATGGTGAGAAATTTGGGAAAAATTGGGCTAGATGTCCAGCGAGTGTCTTCTCGACATTGAGACCAAATGGTCCCAATTTCTAACCGAGTGTTGAATGGTGATACGAGATTCTCACCAGTGAATGGTGAGAGGCTGTTGAACATGGATTATCATTGTTTTGTACTGCATTATTACATAATCTCATGTCATTAATACGCAGTTTTCCATTCTCCAACCCACTGCAGAGAAAGTAGATGTGGACATTTCCAAACAGGAAAGTCAGCATAGTTATCTGGTGAGTCTAGAGGCTGCTTTCTCCTCCAGATCTCCATCTTGCACATGTGACAGCAGCATCTCAGGGCATGCTCCACAGGCAGCGACCGTGCACACGTCACATCCACAGACCTTGGTATCTGCCAAGTACCAGCCTCAATGCATCATAGTGACACATCTCTAATCCCCTCAGAGCACAACTCTGCACTTCAATGCTGTACTTTGGTGCGGACCAGTACCTTTCATTCGGATGCTTCTGCAAGGACATTTTGCACATAGGGGCAGGCATGCAGCTCATGGACTGCATCAGCCTGTGTCTCAGGGTGGCTCACTTGTACCCCTAATGCTCACTCACTGTGACTGCTTCGATGCTTACAATATTCTGCCTTATGTTGCCTAGAATTTTTGTGCTTTGTCACCACAGTTGCATTTTAAAGGCTCATAGTACTTCCATCTTGCCTTACTGCTGGAGCAGACACAAAGCCAAGCAGTTTGTCATGCTCATCAGCAGTCAACAATGAAGGAGGTAAACATGTTGTTGGACAGCGTTATGTATGTTCAATGGCACACGTAAGCATACACCAATAGTCTACATGGCAAACACTGCATTGTGCTTCGACCAACTGGCCGTGTCTTAAAGCTACAGTTCTTCACCTTAAAGAAGAGACCATTAAGAGAAAGTCTGATCAAGAATTTTAAGATCCTAAGGGATCTGTACAGTGTAGATGAGAACAAGATTTTCTCATTGGCAGAGTGGTGAGTCGCAAAGGAGATGGATGACTAGTAAAAGGAGCAATAGCAACTCAAAGAAAAACCTTTCTATGCAGCATGTGATTAGTTCTGGAATGCACTGTTTAAGAGGAAGACTCATTTAGAAGCATAAAAGAGAAAGATTGAAACAGTGAGACTAGCTGAATGGCTCTTGAAGAGAGCTGGCAATGACTGGATAGGCTGAATTCCACATTGTAACCATTTATTTGTAGCTTGCTCATGTGTTCCAGTTGACCTTAATCTTGTGGATGTTCCAATTTTATTTCACTCTCTGTAAAATTTTGAAATGTGATTTGATTAGTAGTGTTTTTCATTTCATGGTGTGAGAATTCTTTAAAGTGACTGGCTGCTTGATGCCATCAGTGCAGTTCAATGTTAGAAAACCAGATTAAACCATGCTACAACCAATTCAACTTGGAGACAGTTAACATTTTCAGTGCCAAGATTGCTGGAACTCTCAGCAAGGCTTTCCCTGATGCCTATGGTAAGCAGCCTTGCACCACTGCTGTGCAAACTCTGACCTTCTGAATTGGACAAAGTAGAAATGACTTGCACTGTGTGTTGACTAAAATCAGGGTTTGAGGACTCTCCAAGAAAGAATAAGTTGGCAACTCATGTTCTAATTTTAAATCAGTTCTCAGCAATGCATGCCAGGCCAGTCCACGTTCATGTGTGAACTCCCTTTGTCTCCTTAAATAATGAGCAAAAGGTGGTTATTTTATTATTGGCAATGGGATGATATCAGATCAACAAAATGGCCAAAAATACAAGGGTAATTTTGTTTTGCTCTCTATTTTGTGCTTAATTTTAAGTTTAATAATTCCCCATTTGAGACAATAGTCCTATTTCTGATGATGATGTTATCCAGGAGGTGTTCTGAAATTTTGCTGGTCTGAAAACCAGCTGGTGCTGACATTTTTTTTTGTTTCTGAGCATGACAGGTAGTTTTGGTACTGAATAGAAACAGCAAGGTGTGGCACTTTAATGAAATCTTTAGGCAGACTACAAAGAATTCTGTCTATATTGTATTAATTTGACTTGATATTCTAATAGAAACAGCTCAGCATAGTAAAGATACAGTACAATGAAGACAGTCAATTTGTTCAAAGCCATTTACACCCAGAGATGATAGCCCTGAGCATTTCCAAAAGCAGCTCTATTTCATCTTTATGAGGAACCAAGTCTCAGATCTCTACTGTCCATCAAATTATTTTAATAATACTATCCAGCTGGGCTTATAGAATGTAACATTAATTGAAACCATTTTTGTTGTGTTTTGAACACAGAACAAAAAGGTTTCACAAATCCCAATGTCATAGTAGCAGGAATTGTGAAATGACAAAGGTTTTTCAGTACTTAAACTGTTCAATATCCCTGTTGCAATTGATTTGCCCACTATCAAGCACCCTTAGCAAATGGCAACAGCTGCTGATTTATAACTCCTTAAGCTACTTATGGCAAGTTTTCCGGTTTCTATAATTGCTGTCTTTATAGATCGTTCTTTAGATTGAAATTTGATTTGGCTTCATGTGGAGTCTTCTATGCCTCATAAAATACATTATAAAATCCATTTTAATTAATTTTTAAATCTCTACAGCTTCCAAAACCCTTGGACAACCAGTTATGTTTTGTTCACAAGTCTTTTCAAAGACAGTTTCCTATTTAACAAAAAAAATCTTCTTTCAATAAAGAACTACATTTTATCTCCAGTATTCTAATTAGCTCGAAAAGTCTTTAGTTAACCAAGCATTCTGTTTAATAAGATTAAAATGCGTGCCACAAATAATTCAAAGCAATTTATTTTGTTTTCTTGGAATCTATTAGGATTCAAAAAAATTAGTTCTCAAGGTCATAGGTATAAAAATATTATAATTATTGCATATGGAGGGGATTAATTAGCTAAAACTGTTACATTGAAATGGCTGCTGGAAACAGGTTGCTAGGATGACCTGGTATAAATTGTAATGGAATCAATTCAATAATTTCAGCAAGTTATGCCACAACGTTCTTTTTGAACTGGTCAGTGCATGAAATTGTCCTGCTTATGAGACAGATGTGCAATACCTTACCCCAACAATGACCAGTGATCCAGGGCTTAACCTTTTTTCGCAACTTTTCAACTATTTGATGAAACTTGAGTTGAAATTTTTAAGATCTCCCAGCTGAAATTATGAGCTGACAGTAGCACAGTTAGGATAATGGGGCATTTTATTACTTCAGTTAATGCCAGGATCAACACTGCATTTCCTTAAAAAATGAAGTTTTAGCGTTGAGAAAGAAACTCAGGACTGACAAACGTGTGAAGTGAATCAAAGTGAGTGACTTAGTATAAAATTATCAAATGAAAAATTAAAGAGAAGAAAAGTATGACTACATTAAGAGACAGAAGAAAGAAAAAGAAGAAATGATAAAGTACAAGTACACAGGGATGAGAAAGATCACTAAACTGTTTCCATTGAACAGTTGAGCCATTTGTTGGTGCTGAGCTAACAATTACCATTTGTCAAAAGGTACTTTCACCCAGTGACCAGATTCAACTTTGGGCTGAGTTTAGTGTGAAATAAAGTGCAAACATAGCAAGTTCATAAAAATAATTGGGAGGCTCAGACTGAGGCACAAGGAGCACAGCAAAGGAGAACAAATACAAACAAGTTACTGAGATATACCTTTCAATCCTTAAAATCACATGTTATTAATGGGAGGCTTGTACACCTGCTGTCAATAACTGGTATGACCAGGCCCACGAAAACAATGACTCTAAATATTGTTTAGAGGTTCTTGCTGTCCTGCATTCTGCATTTACAATGCTTGTTACTGCTATTTAATATCCAAAAGCCAACATGGTAAACCTGAGGTTAGAACAGCAAAGCTGGTTACTTTTAGCTGTCCCAAAGCAGAATTGGTGTCCCAAAGAACTCTAACAATCCTCATAATTTCTTTTTTAGGCTCCAATTTACCTTTGAGTCATTGAGGAAAAATACAATCTCTGCATTATAAGTTAACCAAAGTAAAAATGGTAATAAGTTGCTTCCAAAATAATGTATAGTTTATAGACAATTTTTTTAGGTTACAGTAATTATGACTGTCAGAAATACACTATCTCAGAATTTCAATACAGTCCATGAAAATACAATCACCAAGTATCTGCAGACTAAACAACAGAGGACACTTCCAACAGTGTGGCACTCCTTCAACAGCACGCTGAAGTGTTAATTCACATTAGATGCCAAGTGTCTGGAGAACCAGTTCATATCACAATTATCTGGCAGTGAGGATGCCACCATTTCTTTTTATAAAGCTCTTGTCAAATGTATATAGATAACCTTGGTCTAGTTCCAAATGAGCATGAGCTTAAGCACAAACGTTCTGGTATTCCATCAGTCTCACAGTCAGTCAGGATGGTTGGGAAATGATAAGCTTCACACAATTGTAGGAAATCATGTAAGATTAGAGTTAAAGCAAGAACAATAAGTTTCACTGGCAAATAAAAAATTGAAGGTTAAGAGAATGAACTTACATTCATGTGGCACCTGAACACAATTTTAGAGAGGTCTCAAAGCACCTTTCACACAAGCAGTTGCATCATGCAGTTTTTATTACTATTGCAAATGGCAGACTTATTTTACCCAGGGCTAGGTTCCACAAATAGCAAAATGAATGCTTTGTTTATTTGTTGATAGTTGAGCGAGGAATTTGACAAGAATAACTCCCTTCCTCGCTTCAATTGGTACCATGAAAAGTTTAATAGGAGCAGGAAGAAATGTGTGTTTAGCATCTCCAACAATGAAACAACTCCCTTTGTGCTGCGCTGAGGCGACAATCTAGATTACCCACGCAAATCCTGGAATGGGACGTGAATGTATGAACCTATGAATGAGGCCAGATTGCTGTTTACTGTCTCAAATGGCCACATAGCTGATCCAGCTGATCACAGTTGTAGTGATTTGCTTCGTTTGACTGTAAATTTTCATGTTGAACTGTAAAATGCACAACACAGAAAGCACAATTATGATGTTACTTGTGCTGCTTTTAAAATAATTTTCATTGTGATGTCATTTGTAAGATGAAGCAAAGACAATTCTTATCAAGGTGTCTCTTTGAAATCCTTTTAAAGCCTCTTAGCTGTTCATATCCTCATTGCCGGTTAGTCACAAAAGAAATCTAATGAACTATCAAGAATGTAACTGGAATCACAAAATTAATTTGCCTAAACTGTTATGGTGAATTTAAAAACAAATTTCCCACTGACAGGCTACATCAGTAACAGCCTATTCTACAACAAGAACACTGTTCAAGACTTATGTTGATCCATTTTAAACTTCAAAAAAATTGTAATTGTTCCTTTCACTTTTTGATGAGTGACTACCACCCACATTATATCATTAATCATGGAGAAGCGTAGTTGGGCTCTGTCATTATCACTTTTCTCTTTCGCCTCCAATGTTTATCTAACTGTCCTCCATCCTCTACTTTTTACATTTTTTGGAGTTTCTGTTATGCTGACCTAAGAGGGTAAGCAACATCAAGTAGCTACAATGAGAGACCGAAGTATAAACAAACTCAGAATGACAGAGAAACTCAATCAGTCTGGCAACGTCAGAGGAGAGAGAAACAGAGGTAATATTTCGAGTCCCATTGACTCTTGCTCAGAACTGAAAGATACTGGAAAATAAGAGATAACAAGGTGTAGAGTTGGATGAACACAGCAAGCCAAGCAGAATCAGAGGAGCAGGATGCTGCTTGGCCTACTGTGTTCATCCAGCTCTACACCTTGTTATCTCAGATTCTCCAGCATCTGCAGTTCCGACTATCTCTGGTATTGGAAAATAGTTTTTTTTTAAATATATTTTTGACAGAGACAGAGGCCCAGTGGATAAGATAAAGGTGTTCTTAATGGTGGAGAAAAAAATATGTAAGTTTGATGTAAATTAAGGTGTGAATGGGTTTGAATAGGTCCTCTTCACCAAGTGCAAAGTAAACAAAACACAAACAAGCCAAGATAATAAGGTGTGGGGCTGGATGAACACAGCAGGCCAAGCAGCATCAGAGGAGCAGGAAAGCTTGACGTTTCGGGCCGAGACCCTTCATCAGAAATGGGGGAGGGGAAGAGGGTTCTGAAATAAATAGGGAGAGAGGGGGAGGTGGATAGAGGATGGATAGAGGAGAGGATAGGTGGAGAGGAGGCAGACACGTCGAAGAGGCGGGGATGGAGCCAGTAAAGGTGAGTGTAGGTGGGGAGGTAGGGAGGAGATAGGTCAGTCCAGGAAGGACGGACAGGTCAAGGGGGCGGGATGAGGTTAGTAGATAGGAGATGGGGGTGGGGCTTGAGGTGGGAGGAGGGGATAGGTGAGAGGAAGAACAGGTTAGGGAGGTGGAGATGAGCTGGGCTGGTTTTGGGATGCGGTTGGGGGAGGGGAGATTTTGAAGCTTGTGAAATCCACATTGATGCCATTGGGCTGCAGGGTTCCCAGGCTGAATATGATTTGCTGTTCCTGCAGCCTTCGGGTGGCATCACTGTGGCATTGCAGGAGGCCCAGGATGGACATGTCGTCTGAGGAATGGGAGGGGGAGTTGAAATGGTTCGCGACTGGGAGGTGCAGTTGTTTGTTGCGAACTGAGCGCAGGTGTTCTGCAAAGCAGTCCCCAAGCCTCCGCTTGGTTTCCCCGATGTAGAGGAAGCCACAACGGGTACAGCGGATGCAGTATACCACATTGGCAGATGTGCAGGTGAGCAATAATAACCAAAAAAGAATCCCCCTCGTCCTCACGTACCACCCCACCAACCTCCGGATAAAAGAAAAAAATCTCCTATCTACTAACATCATCCTGCCCCCTTGACCTGTCCGTCCTCCCTGGACTGACCTATCTCCTCCCTACTTCCCCACCTACACTCACCTTTACTGGCTCCATCCCCACCTCTTCGACTTGTCTGCCTCCTCTCCACCTATCCTCTCCTCTATCCATCCTCTATCCACCTCTCCCTTTCTCCCTATTTATTTCAGAACCCTCTTCCCCTCCCCCATTTCTGATGAAGGGTCTAGGCCCAAAACGTCAAGTTTTCCTGCTCCTGTGATGTTGCTTGACCTGCTATGTTCATCCAGCCCCACGCCTTGTTATCTCAGATTCTCCAGCATCTGCAGTACCTTTTATCTCCTCACAAACAAGCCAAGGTTGTGGAGGGAATTGGTGGGGTGGGTGGTGCAGAATGTAAGAAAAATGGAAAACAGACATAATGCTGTCAGCTTGGTAAGTGCACAATGATTGGTGGTGTAAATTGCCAAGGAACATTTGGCAAAATGTTGCCTCCACTGGATGTGGCAAGAACTGGAATAATTAGGGCAGCACTTGGCTTTACAGGTGGCACGGTGGCTCAGTGGTCAGCACTGCTGTCTCATAGCACCAGGGACCTGGGTTCAATCCAGCCTTGTGTACCTGTCTGTGTGGATTTTGTGCATTCTCACTGTCTCTGCGTGGGTTTCCTCCAGGTGATCGGGTTTCCACCCACAGTCAAAAGGTGTGTAGGTCAGATGGTTTGGCCATGCTAAATTGATCCGTCATGTGCTGGGATTTGCAGATTACTTGGAGTAGCCATGGTAAATACAGAGTTATGGGCAAAGGGTTGGGGGCTGTGTGTGGGTGGGATGCTGTTCAGAGGGTCACTGCAGGACAAGATGGGCCAAATGGCCTCTTTTCAGACTGTAAAGATTTTGTGATATGGGTGAGTTGTCCCTAGCAAGGATTTCCACCACATTCTTGCCACCTGACCAACTACATTCTCAGTAAAAGAGTCCACTGGGGACTTTCTCAGCCCACCACTAGTTAAAGGCCTCAAATATGCTTTAATTTGACACTTAAGGGCTTCACCTTGTCAGCTTCTCAATTACCTGTCTCTCTTGCAGCCAAGAAACATGGAATGTTTTTTGACTTGAAACTAGGACAACGGACTTGTTTGTTTGGATGGGTGCCTACAATTGCCTCAATTTGGAAGCAATCTGATGTACAGGTGATAACAGGGGGATGGGCTCTGAAAATTATTTTCCTGCTCTTAACCCTGACCCCTCCCCAACTACCGACTTGGATTTCTTTATTTTTCTCATCTTCCACCTTGAAGCAGAGGTTTTTATTTTTATTCCTGTCACTGTTCCAATACATGAAATGGATACCTGCAAAATAGCCTGGTGACAGCATTGCAGTGAAAGGTGTTAGTGAGCTCCCAAGAGCAGTATTCTGGTGTTGAGCCGTATTATAAATAAATCAGAAATGTGCCATGATGATTGGTGAAGCTAGTGCATGTCTGATAACACCTTTCATGGGTGAAGAATACAGACAATCACTGCCCTTGGACCTTGCCTGAGATGTTGAGGGAATATTGTCCAAATGAGACCCGGAGGAACAAGCTGCGAGGCAAGGTAATAAAGAGATGCTAATGCAGACAAATAGGTCTGTCACTACTCTCTAGCAAGACAGACAGTCATCTTACCTTTAATGCTTGGATCAGAAGTCAGGCTTTTTTTTTCATGTCATTGAGAATCATCTTCTGATTGCACCATATTTTTCCAGCTAAGGTACCATTGCCCACATTATTCAGGAACTGGGAAGATTCTGCCAAATGTTTCTCACTTCAAAGATGAGTGTTTGTCCCCAAGTAAATGTATTCGAGAATACACAAGTAAAGAAGCCAGACAACACACTCATGCTACAGCGTTCCAAGGAGCAAGAGCTTCACTTCCAGTTTCAATGATAACGTTCTCACCACAAAAAATATCCTCACACTTTGAGCTCAAAATAAGGTACGGTCTCTCCTATTCTATCAACACTTTTTCTCAACTCTGGTGACCAAATTACACATTGTTGTGCAGCAACAAATAGCCTCCTGTTTGAAACAAGCATATGCTCAGATTGCCTATCTCACAGCCCTATTCAAGATGGCAGCAGCTGGTGTTTCAATGCACATAGGGCAGTAAGTGATCCAATGCAAAAACAAAAATTGCTGGGGAAACTTAGCAAATGTGGCAGCAATTGTGGGAAGAAAGCAGAGGTAACGTTTCGATTCTGGTGATTATTCATCAGATCTGTTGCCTTCTTCAAGCCACTTCCATGTCATTTACTGCAGGCAGGGAAGCTGAGAATGAACCTGAGGCACTTCAACTCTGTCTTCTGGACAGTTTACAAATGCACACATGTACCTCTCATTATGGTAAGTACCCAATTATTTAACTCTTTTTGCAGGACTCATTTATTAATAAATCTGTCAGGTTTCTTCACTAAAAGCCAGGAATGGCCACAAAAATTAATATATTATTTTTACAGGATGAACTATGTCTCTTTGTTCATAAACATGTCTCTTCGTGAGGGAAGCATAGTTATCTGCGTTAAATGTTATTTGATAGCCAAGTGTGCATGTTTATTTTCTGTCTTCAATTCTATCATAAACATTCCGAAGCTAAGCCAGAAATTTGAGTAAGAAGAGGCACTGCCAAATATTGAACTGATGTAATAAATATTCAGTGAAGAAGTGTGATTTTTTTTTCTCCCTTCGCAAGCATACTTTTGCAATGTTGATGGACAATGAAACATCACTGGCAATAATGACAGGGCAATTAGTGGCTATAGTATACTGACATACGTCTGCACATTGTCAAGTGAGGAGTAATTTTATTTTTGTGAGAAACTGACTTATGCTCTGTCTACTGAAACTCAAAATTGATTTTTTTTAAAAAAAATTGCAGTGAAGTGACACCGAAGTGACATCATTAAGCACATATACATGTACAAGCTGCAGCAGGTTCATTAATAAATTCACAAATATAAAACAGCAGATGCCTCATTGCCATGCCTGCACCAACAACTCAAGCTATCTATAGACTTTTCACAGCTCTAAGCAAGGAATTCACAAATCATGAAACACGTGATGATCATTTTATTTGTTTTTTTTATAAATAAAGTGGATGGAAGCCGCACTTGAAGACAGGATGTGTAAACAAATGTGTTTAAAGTCCACATCAAAGACCTTTCAATACTGATGTTCTAGAATTCAAGGAATGTTTACAAATAAAACCTGAAGCAAAGAGCCACTATTTAATATTTACAATTAGAATTTTCTCTAGCAGTTGGTTTAATATAAACAACTCAATCAAAATAAATGTTTACATTTGCATTTCACTTCTATGAGTTACTGCGCCTGTTTCACTTCATGATGGGCTTTAAAAAAGGTTAATAGCTATATAATCATTTCTAAGCATTAACTTGGACTATATAAGCAACTTTTAAGGCATTTTATGTAGCGATTCAACAGCACATTATACGAGGACTTGCTTACTGGCTGGTATATAGCCAGTTACTTAGCACTTAGTCTGATTTACACAACTCATGCAATACATTGTACGGTGAATTTTATGGTGACTTATACAGTATTTTATGTAATGATTTATATGGCAATTTGTATTGTGAATTTTATAGGAACTGAGACAGTACTTTGCACATTGAGTTATATGTATCATATCTTGAATAAAAACACAGGGACAAAACTCAGCCATTCAGCCCTTCAAGCTTGTTCCATTACTTAATGAGGTCATGGATGAGCTGCGTCTGAACTCCATTCACCCTCCTTTGCTCTCTATCCCTTAATGTCTTCAGCTGGAAAGAATCTAATGATCTCTCTTTAAAAATGATTAATTCATCGAGCATCCAGTGCATTTTTGTGACAGAGTGGTTCCTAAATTCTGACTTGAATGGCCTGATTCTGCTTCTAAGATGATATTCTCTAGTCTTAAACATTAATGTCAACAGAAAACATTACCACTGATGCCCCCAATTCCTTTCAAAATTCTTGAAACCTCACAAAATCATTCCTTTAACAACTTAATTCTGATAAATACAGGCCCAGACGATCTAGTCTTTCCTTAAAACATAACCCCTAAAGCCTGGTACAATTTCTAGTGGATCTATACTGCATTCATTCCCAATCTTTTAAATTGAAGTGCCCAGAACTGAGGAAGGGTCACTGAACTAAAATGATTTTTCTTCACAGATGCTGCCAGACTCTCTGAGCTTTTCCAGCAACTTCTTCTGTTTCTGTCACCCAGAAATTAACATTGTATTGTACAGTGTGGTTTTACTGGAGGTTTGTGTTGCTTGTGTAGTTTGTATGGCTTGTGTCCTTTATAAGTACAGGGAAGAGAATAAAGATACATGTTACAATACGTTACATTGATAAATTTTTCCATGTTTTATCATGTGCAGTTATACTTGCATCCCTTTGGATCTCCTCTGTTCCTTGATTTTTATCATTTAAATAATGTGTGGATAACACTGGACCCCTGGCTGAAGGAAAAGACATTAGTAGTTGAATTGAAATGGACTCTTTAATGGATAGATAACATGGCCAACCTCTTCTTTCATTCACCCTGCACCCTAGGTTCTGAAGAGGTGAATTGTAGCCACTGTAAATCTAGTTAATTGTTAATATCCAATCAGCTCTTTAACATCCAAATATACTGCAATTGGTGTTGTACTGAGGAAAACAAAACACGTCCTGGGTTGAGCAAAGCTATTTCAGGCTTTAACCTCTTCAAAATCATTTGTCTGGAAGAAACCCTGCATTTGCGAAAAGTGGACTAAATCACGACACCAATATTTTCTGGCTGCAGCTTTATCAACTTCAGAAAGATTTCTGCAAATTTAGCCAATGGTTCTCATCTAAATCGAAATGCCTAAAGAAAGATGCCTTCACTAGATACTGAATTTCTACACTTAGACATAAATCATGTCACTCATATCCATGTTTTTGATTTTTTAAGGCATTCTTAAACTGTAACCTCTTTCCATTTTGTTTTGAACCTTTTTCCTTGAATTCTTGAGTATGTATGTGTTGTGACTATCTTCCCTCAAGTTTGAATGCATGAGCAAGCTTTAACATTGTTTTGACTTTGTTGTGGATTATTTTTCAGTTGGACTTCATGAGGGTTTGGGGAAAACACACAACAACCTATTTCAAATGGAAGCAAGAGGAATAAAAACCTCTGATCTTGACCTGTAAGTATTTCACAACATATTTTTATATGCAATGTTGTCTTTCTTGGGT
The DNA here is from genome assembly GCA_024137785.1 of Ginglymostoma cirratum. NCBI lineage: Eukaryota > Metazoa > Chordata > Chondrichthyes > Orectolobiformes > Ginglymostomatidae > Ginglymostoma > Ginglymostoma cirratum. Next base: position 14,946,116 of record JAHRHZ010000088.1, on the reverse strand, counting down.
GTGGTGTGGGGCCAAGATTTCTAAAGTCCTACCACACCTACAAACTACCACTATAGAATAAAGTCATCTATGTCAAAGGCCCAGGTACAGGGATATAGTGGAAGAACAAATATACCAGCAAGCCCAGGATCAGCACCAACCCCTACCAACTACCCTCCCATACAGGCTCTATATGAAAATGTTGCAGCTGAAGATCCCACCAAAAAGACCCAGATTCTATCATCCTTGATATCTTTTCCTCCAGCTGAGTGAGTCCGTTGCTGTTACAGACTGAGGATGACCTAGGATTCCATCATTGACCAGTGTCATCTGCTGGAGCAAGACCTGTAACCTGAATAGGTGAGTAATCATCCTATCCCAGTACTTGTCAAAGTGGCAGCTGCATTAATTTTTTATGCAATTGACTGCTTCCAAAGATCCACTGCAGTCCTGTGTGGGGTATCTCAATCCTCAAACCACAAATGCAGCAAGACTATTACAGATACAATTTATGCCAGATCACAGCGCTTTACCGAATTTTTCCATGACAAGGCCAGTGCTACAACCCAGACAGTAGGCTTTGCCAACATAGGTACAGGGTGCTGTAGACTGTACATATCATCTTGAGAACACCAAGAGATAAAACATGGCAGACTTCAATAGAAAAGGCTTCCATTCAGTAAATTTACAAGTCACCTGTGATCACAGGTACCAAATCTTAGAACTCTGCACCAAATAGCCTCAAGCATAGAATCACAGAACCCCTACAGTGTGGAAGCTGGCCATTTGGCCTGTCGAGTTCACGCCGACACTCTGAGAAGCATTCCACCCAGACCACACCCCTGCCAATTCCCCATAACCCTGCATTTCCCATGGCTAATCCACCTGGCCTGTACATCCATGGATACTGTGGGCAACTTAGCATGGCCAATCCACTTAACCTGCACTTCTTTGAAAACTGCTGATGCTTATGTCCTTGAGAACTCTCATGTTTCGGCCTCATTTCAAGAGGTAAATACCTTAGAAGGATGTCTAGGAGAAAGGGGCTACCATTTGCAACCCATGGTCGATGACACCATTACACAATTTCTGACTGAGGCCAAATGCAGATACAAAGCAGCCCAATCTTCTACCAGGGCCATCATGGAGCATATGATAAACCTCCTGAAGGTGAAGTTCTGTTGCTTGGTCTAGGGAGGGTCTTGAAGTATACTCCAGACAAAATGTGCAACCTAGTTATTTGATGCTGCATTCTGCACAACTGGAGCAGGCAAGATGTCATGTACTGGATGCAGAAGAGCTTACAGAGTGTCAGCAGACCAACATTTGCTGTGATGCCCCCACATTGAACAATGAAAAGAAGTTAAGCTACATTGGATATTAGAAAAAGAGTAGCAACACCTTCAGAGACAGCTTTAACATTGTATGGCACTAAGCTCAGGTAGTGTCTTTTGTTTCATTCTTGTAAATGCAGTTACAACAACAGACAATTAGACTTGTGATGATGTGAAAAGGCAATACGTTTATAATTGCACTATCATAAACTTTTCATTTCTCTCCCACTTGCAAGTACAGTGAATGACCATTCCTAGCTGGTAATGTTTGATCTGGTGCAAGGTGAAACATGATTCGGGGCACAACTCTTGGAAAGTCCCAGCAACAAGTACTTCTGCACTGGTGAGCACACAATAGCACAAACGCTGTATGAGTAATGAGGTGAGCAATAGAGAATTGTCAGAGAAAACTTGCTGGAGCTCACATAGAGAAACTTTCTGTATAACACTCTGAAGTTGACACTTTGCTGGTTTGGTCAACTCAACCAATTAAATCAATTTGTCATGTTCCCATATCCTTAAGGCAAATCACATTTGCACATTAGGTACAGCCCAAGTCATAATATGTGGTATGGATATATGTGTATGTTAGTGAATTGGTGTCACAAGCTGTCATTTGTATGCAAGAAACAAAAATAGGATCTTCCTTTCTGTGATTTCTTTTTTAAGAAAAGACGAGCATATGTAATCATGCCAGTGTAGTTATCTTGAGGAATTACAGTGCCAGTACAGTACAGATTACAGAGTGTCCTAAAGTAAAATACTTCAAACTAATTCATTTACATCAATCTCTGGGTACCTCTGTCAATATCTTACTGTGATACATTGAAAAACATAAATTACTTCTTGATTAAATCCACTCCTGTGTTTTGACTCATCCATTTCTACTAAAGGTCTTTTTCATTTTGCACTACAATCAATTTAAACCGAGGCTTATTTTATTTGGTTATGGGTTCATTACACACACTTCGGAATTCAGCAATATTTCAATAGGAAATCTAACATGACAGGTCATTTACAATGCCCAACAAAGACATTTGCTCCCACTCAATTGTTACTTTTGCTATTTGATTTGCCAAGTTGATTGCAACAAAAACTTATAACTAATTGGTATAGCATGTAATACAAGCCCTGCAGAGCACAGATTAAATATCCAAATAATCTCTGATCTTTAATCAGCTCAACAAGCATTGTAATAAAAGCAGTGAGACATTATATCATAGATTTAGTGTTAACTGAATAATCCTCTTCTTTATGCCTCAAAGCAATCAATAGGATTTATCTCAGTAACGTTTTAAATACACATGCAGGAAATTCACTTAGCCATTGTTTAGGAATTTTTGTGGCACAAAAAATCCTTACTTGCTATGAAGCATAGTTCAATTTATTTGTAAACTATATTGTCATCAAGTCATAGAATCATGCAGCACGGAAGCAGACCCTTCAGTCCATCCAGTCCATGTTGACCATAATCCCAAACTAAACAAGTCGCACCTAGCTGTGCTTGGTCCACATCCCTCCAAACATTTCCTATTCATGTACTTAATAAAAGTCTTTTAAGCATTGTAACTGTAGCTGCATCCACCACTTCCTCTGGAAGTTCATTTCACACATGAACCACTGTGTAAAAAAATTGTCACTCATGTCCTTTTTAAATCTCTCTCCTCTCACCTTAAAAATACGCCCCCCAGTCTTGAAATCCCCCACCATAGGGAAAAGACACCTGCCATTCATCTTATCTATATACCTCATGATTTTACAAGGTTACCTCTTGATCTCCTACGCTCCAGTGAAAAACATACCAGCTTATCCAGCTTCTCCTTAAACTCAAATCCTCCATTCCCAGCAACATCCCAACAGAACTCTTCTGAACCCTCTCCAGCTTAATAATATCCTTCCTATAACAGGGTGAACAGAACTGGACACCACAGAAGAGGCTTCACCAACATCCCGCACAACATCAATATAATGTCCCAACTCCTATATTCGGTGGTCTGAGCAATGAAGGCAAGCCTGCTGAATGCCTTCTTATCCACCCTGTTTATGTGTGACGCAAACTTCAAAGAATTATGTACCTGAACCCCTAGGTCTCTCTGTTCTACAATATGCCTAAGGTCCTACTTTTAATTACATAAGTCTTGTCTTTATTTGTTTTAGCAAAATGTACTACCTCACACTTATCCAAATTAAACTCCATTTGCCACTCTTCAGCCCACCTGGCCCAACTGATCAAGATCTTTTTGTATTTAGATAACCGTCTTCCTTGTCCACTGTACCATCAATCTTGGTGTTGTCTGCAAATTTACTAACCATACTTTCTATATTCTTTTCGAAATCATTTATATGTATGACAAACAAAAGCAGACCCAGCACCAATCCCTGTGGAACACCCGCTGGTCATAGATCTCCAATCCGAGAAACAACCCTCCACCGTCACTGTGTCACCTGCTGTTAAGCCAATTTTGTATCCAACTGGCAGGGTCTCCCTGAATCCCATGTGATCTAACTTTACTAATTAGTCTACCATGTGGAACCTTTTCAAAGGCTTTATTAAAGTCCAAGTAAACAATGTCTACCGCTTTGTCCTGTCTGGAAAAGAAAGACATACCCCTACCATTGTTTTGTCTCAATCTACAAAGGCTTGAATAAATCCAAATGGTCAGTGTTAATATTTCTTTACTGCATGAACTGTTCACTGTAATATTTTTCTTATTACTATTCTTATCCATGGAGCATACTTCAACTGCCTTGACATTAAGACTCAATTAATTTGAACAAATGATTTATAACCAAGATTTTCTTTCTTTCAGCGTAATTTGAAATCTGTTTTTTTTTAAAAAATAGTTTTCTGTTTTTATTTTACACACGCGATATTTGCAGCTTCTTTTAATCTCACAATTACACTTCATCTCACCATGCTGATTTTAGATTGTATGGATCTTGCTGACCATATTCATTGGGCTGAATTTTACCAGAAGTGAGCTGAGAGTCATTTTGATGAGTCTCATGGAAGCTTTCTGACTGCAACACCAATTGGTTTTATCATGTAACTTTCCCAAAACTCACCTCATTACATACCCACCATTATCCCATGGTGCCCTGGATGTTGTACCCTCCCACTCACTGTAGGCACAAATACCTGCCATTGTTGTGAAATCCTGGGATCTCTGGCATGGATGCCATTTTTAAAACACAGTTTTGCACCAGGTCAAGCACTGGGAGTCTGGAGCTTCCCTGCATGGTTGCTATAGTTTTCCCCACACAATGTCAGACAAAGGAAAATCGTCACTTCATTTGCAGTCAGAGACCTGGAGTTCCTGGTGGGTAGGGTGGTGTATAGGAGGGCTGTCCACTTCTACTTGGGCCAGCAGAAGAGACTACAACGTAAGTCTATGCCAGCCTGGTTTGAGGTTGCGAACAATGTCAATGCGGTCTCCAAATTCTAGAGGCACACCCAACAGCACTGCAAAAGGTCAATAACTTTCTCTGGTCCACAAGTACCTCACTTCTTCCAATGTTGCTACTGTATCTACCTCCCACCAAGTTTCATGCTCTACCACATTCACTGTCATAATCAATATCTTCCTTTGCTCTCATTTCTCTATCTTGTCTCCTGCAGGCGCCAGTGACATCTGATGGTCTTAGCGGCCAGAAGTCCACTCCCAGTCCATATTTCCTCCACCATCTCTAAGGAAGAACACACAGATCTCTTGGGACAAGCACCAGCAACACTGCCTCCTAAATGCCCCACTAGCTAAAAACAAAGTTCTGATCTGAGACCTCTGTGCCAGATGCTATGTGTAAGCTCACCCTCAGGGAGCTGACACACCTGTTCCCACTGCTGCAGTGCTAAGGATCAGGCACACTCATGCCTGAAGACTCACTGAGCTGAATCTAAAAAAAAATGGCAGAAGTGCTGGCCCTAAAATTGGGCTACAAAACCAGAGGCAACCCCATCATGATCATCCCTGGTAATCCTGATACAAATCAATGGCTATCAAGTATTGGCCTGACTGGCCCATTAGGGCAGACATCCTGCATCCAAGAATTGCTAACTGATCAGGGATAGTGGTCAGCACTGCTGAGAATTCAGTTGCATTGGATCAGCAACCATAGAGGAGGCTCTGGAGAAGAGATAAACAAATCGGTCTTACCCCAACCTGTCAGGAAAGTCCGGGGAAGGGAGGGATGGGGTTTTGCTCTTTCAAAGTGCTTGATCAAAATGTTCCTCTCTCCACCACCAAAACTGTAGTCACTATTGGCTATTAATTGCACATTACCTTGGCCTGAATTGACTTCTATGTGGAATGACCTTCCCATCCCTGACAGAATTGCAGGGAGTTGAGAAGGTGACAGGTTCCCCAACCCTGCTTTCTATCCTGAATGCAGGCATACTTCCAACCTACTCCCAAGTCTTGGATTAAATTGCAACGAGAAATTGCAGATCTTGCCTCTATGCTTCAGTGAAAACCTTCTGAATAGATGAAAGTAGAGTACATGGTGAGAAACAGAGGGAGATTTCACGGTGTCTGTACTTGTAGCCTATAAATTCTAAAAGAAGGCGAGATAAGGGGGTGTTGGACATGAGAAGATGGACTAGGTGGGTGTACACTGTTATCCAAAACACTTTTAATCCAGATTCTGGCTGTGGCCTCACTAATGATTGTCAGTACCATTTCCCTCATGGATGCAAGGACATGTAGCCATGCCTGCCCCTGTCAGTTCAGGTGCTGTTGCCACTAATTTTTCTGCAAGAAGAGGAGCATCAGTTTGTCAGTGTAATTTAATGTGGGGTTTTGGAAAATGCCTCCCACAGTAGAATAGTTGATTGTGTTTGCAAGCCATGAAATGCAGACTTGCATTGTATTAGGATGTGATGAGAATATGATTTTGAGCTGTGAATCACATCAATACATATTGCTGATGGGTGAATAAAGGGGTTACAAATGGAATTGTGTGTGAAGCTAATGTTCCCTTGTAAGGAAATGGTACTGAAGATGCATTCATTTACCTTGGCTCCCTCACAAGTTCATTAAATATCTTACATTCACTCCAGAGGCTAGACTGTTGTTATAGACATTAATGGTTTCCTTCTGCCACTACCTTCTTCATTTCTGCCTGGAGCATATCCTGGGAGAAAGGAACTCTTTCCTCCAGTGTACCTCCTGCATCCAAAAGCTTAGGGTACGCTGCATTATCTGTTGTGCCATTTCCAATGCTTTTCCTGTTCATTAACTCTACTTTTACCACAGACAGCCACTTCTGCAGCTAGAATACACCTTGATTTTTGAGAGGTGCAGGCTGGTATTAAATACTGCTGTTTCCGGTACTCATCTCCCACAAACATGGCTTCCTTTTACATTTTTCGGCCAACAAACACTGTATTTGTGCTGAGGTGTATGTCACTATCTTTTAGGTTAGCAGACAACACAATTGTTACAGAATGAAGACAACATTCATAAAAATAATACATTGGAGTTGCAGATTAGTCAAACTTGGTCACTGAACAAGTTAGAAAAACAAAACTTGGAACTCAGGACAGGGAGTCAAGAATTTAAAAGTAATTTAAAAGGATAACTGCTAATTACTGCAGTAAAAGAGCTAAAAATGAAAGGCTTGTCCATTTTATCACTGGGTTAAAACTTGCTAATGGAAAAGTTGAAAGATGTTGGTTGAACAAACAGAACATATTGAATCCTGGGTTGCATTGCTAAATTAGTTGAGTTCAAATTCCCAGAGCGGCACTAGCATTGTACACAGCCACAAGTGGCAAAGCAGGCATGTTTGACCATCATGGCATGTTCACCTAAAGCTCAGGTGCACTGTAGAGGCAGATGAAGAAGTTAAACATGTCAGAGGGAAGAGCTATGTGAATATCACAATAAGCCAGATTTCTTCAATTTCAGAAAGAGGCCCCTCAAATATGGCTTTATATAAATGTATAACATACTTACCAGAAAGAAATTTGAAACAATACCTTCAGAGCAATAGGACAAGAAGGTGTATGTTCAGCGTTATGTAGAATTGCAATATGCGTTATGAAGGCTAAGATACTTGGCTGATTAAAAATTAGATTGTTACTGGGTTGGTATTCTGGAAGAATGGGCTGCAACACATTGAAGGACCTTGTTCATCCAAAATTTATATTGTGATTTATTTTCATTCAAGCCATTTCACATGACGACATAATGCGGTGAGTCAAACTTCATGGAAGCATGATCATCCAATAAAAAATAATGGCATAAGATGACTGATTTCATCACAAGGGAACAAGTTACTACTCAACATTTGAGATTTTCTTTTTCCATCTGTAGTTCATTCAATGCAAAATAATAGGCATAATAAAATAAAATGGCGATATGCCATGAAAGTTTAAGGCTAACCAGAGATGGGTCTCAGAGGAGGAAGTGGTGGTCTGCAAGGTATTAAAATGTATTACTACATCTTGTAGATATGGATATCCTCCTATTCTGAAGCACCCTCAAACAGACTGCAGATTGGAGAAAATGGACAATCCTTCGGCCAATGCTCCACAAGCATTAAATATGCTGCTACCCAGAATAACAAAATACATTTGCGAACAATGCTTCTATTTATATAGAATATACACATGAGTATCAGGCTTCTCTTTGCTTGATTACTTAACGTAATAAGGCGTACCACTGAAATGCAGAACATAAATTAAATCAGTTTTATCGGGCCAATTAAAACTGAACTTGGCTTCTAACATTTAATTAATAAAACAGCAGATATTACTTCTGGGTGCAAAAGAACAACCTTCCATTTAATGTTGCTTACCATGACCTCAGGAGATTCTAAAATGTTTCATAGATAATGAATTATATTTTAAGTATAGGGATTGTGCAATGTGAGGAAACAGCCGCAGTTAATTTGCACTTAGCATGTCCCACAAACAGCGTATGATAAATTATGAAACTCTTTAGTTGGATCAAGAATTAATCTTGGCTGGGTAACTGCCTGTTTTTCCTTGAATAGTGCTCTAAGATCTTCTGTCATCTTCTAAGATTACTGAGGAGGTTTCATTATAAGACCTTATTTGAAATGCAACTTTTCTGACAGTGCCATAGTCTCTAAATTTTGTACTCAAACCTGAGAAAAGCCACAACTTGCACCCATTGACAAAGAGACAAGAGTTCTATCCATGAACCAATGCTGACACCTTAATGAGAGCATTAAACTTTTTTTTTCTGACCAATTTTAACTTGAGAGCACAGCATTGTTGAAATGAAGAAATGTGAGTACTTGTGTAGAAATTCTGATATCTCAATCCTTGAATGCATGGGAATGAAATGGTGGTGTACAGAAAATGCACCTCATGGGAGTCCTGAGGAACTTATGGGAGAGTAAACTTGGGTGAGTGTAATGCAAAGTGGAAACCAAATTGGTTTGGTATCACCATAAATGCAGAGCTCACTTGGCTACCCTGACTAGTCATGCTTTGACCTTATAATGGAGCCTTTTGCAATTTTTTCTTCTTTATTCATTTATGGGATGAGCGTGTCATTGACCAGGCAGCATTTATTGCCAATCCCTAATTGCCCAGAGGGCAGTTCAGAATCACCCACATTGCTGTGGGTCTAGAGTCAGATGTAGGCCAGACACATTCGATTCCACCTTCGGGTAACTGTCTGTGTGGAGTTTGCACATTCTCCCCGTGTCTGCGTGGGTTTCCTCCGGGTACTCCGGTTTCCTCCCACAGTCCAAAGATGTGCAGGTTAGGTGGATTGGCCATGCTAAATTGCCTGTAGTGTCCAGGGATGTGTAGATTAAGTGGGGTTGTAGGGGGAAGACTCTGGGTGGGATGCTCTGAGGTTTGGTGTGGACTTGTTGGGCCGAAGGGCCTGTGGCTGAGGAAATAGCAGAGGCATTGGTTGTGATCTTTCAAAAGTCACTGGAGTCAGGAGAAGTCCCAAAAGATTGGAAAATCACTGTTGTAACCCTCTTGTTTAAGAAAGGATCAAGGCAAAAGATGGAAAATTATAGGCCGATTAGCCTAACCTCGGTTGTTGGTAAAATTCTAGAATCTATCGTTAAGGATGAGATTTCTAAATTCTTGGAAGTGCAGGGTCGGATTAGAACAAGTCAGCATGGATTTAGTAAGGGGAGGTCGTGTCTGACAAACCTCTTAGAATTCTTTGAAGAGGTAACAAGTAGGTTAGACCAGGGAAACCCAGTGGATGTTATCTATCTAGACTTCCAAACGGCCTTTGATAAGGTGCCTCACGGGAGGCTGCTGAGTAAGGTGAGGGCCCATGGTATTCGAGGTGAGTTACTGGCATGGATTGAGGATTGGCTGTCTGACAGAAGGCAGAGAGTTGGGATAAAAGGCTCTTTTTTGGAATGGCAACCGGTGACAAGTGGTGTCCCGCAGGTTTCAGTGTTGGGGCCGCAGCTGTTCACTTTATATATTAATGATCTGGATGAAGGGACTGGGGGCATTCTGGCGAAGTTTGCCAATGATACGAAGTTGGGTGGACAGGCAGGTAGTACGGAGGAGGTGGGGAGGCTGCAGAATGATTTAGACAGTTTAGGAGAGTGGTCCAAGAAATGGCTGCTGAAATTCAACGTGAGCAAATGTGAGGTCTTGCACCTTGGGAAAAAGAATACAGGCATGGACTATTTTCTGAACGGTGAGAAAATTCATAAAGCCGAAGTACAAAGGGATCTGGGAGTGCTAGTACAGGATTCTCTAAAGGTTAACTTGCAGGTTGAGTCTGTGATTAAGAAAGCGAATGGAATGTTGTCATTTATCACAAGAGGGTTGGAATATAAAAGCAGCGATGTGCTTCTGAGACTTTATAAAGCTCTAGTTAGGCCCCATTTAGAATACTGTGTCCAATTTTGGGCCCCACACCTCAGGAAGGACATACTGGCACTGGGGCGTGTCCAGCGGAGATTCACACGGATGATCCTTGGAATGGTAGGCCTAACGTACGATGAACGGCTGAGGATCCTGGGATTGTATTCATTAAAGTTTGGAAGGTTGAGGGAAGATCTAATAGAAACGTACAAGATAATGCATGGCTTAGAAAGGGTGGACGCTGGGAAGTTGTTTCCGTTAGGTGGGGATACTAGGACCCGTGGGCACAGCCTTAGAATTAGAGGGGGTCAATTTAGAACGGAAATGAGGAGACATTTCTTCAGCCAGAGAGTGGTGGGCCTGTGGAATTCATTGCCACGGAGCGTAGTGGAGGCCGGGACGTTGAATGTCTTCAAGGCAGAGATTGATAGATTCTTGATCTCGCAAGGAATCAAGGGCTACGGGGAGAGTGCGGGTCAGTGGAGTTGAAATGCCCATCAGCCATGATTAAATGGCGGAGTGGACTCGATGGGCCGAATGACCTTACTTCCACTCCTATGTCTTATGGTCTTATGGTTTCCACACTGTAGGGATTCTATCTACCAGGTAAGGATGGCAGTTTCCTTCTCTAAAGGACATTAGTGAACCAGATGGGGTTTTTTCTGACAATCGGCAATGGATTCATAGTCATCATCAGATTCTTAATTCCAGATATTTTTATTGAATTCAAATTCCACCATCTGCCGCGGCAGGATTCGATCCTAGATCCCCAGAATGTTATCTGGGTCTCTGGATTAACAGTTCAGCAGTGATATCACTAGACCATTGCCTCCCCAGTTCCATATGCAAAAGTGTTTTATTTGAAAACATACACAGTCTTACTCCAGCTTGCGGAGTGAGACCTAAACAGCTGTTTTCTTTTCCATTACCAAGAAATAAAACAAAAATGTGTACTTGATTAGCCATGTTAGAGGCATGGAATTGTAGGAGGATAGTAGGTCAGTCAGCACCCAAAAAATCAACACTGCACTGGCAATTTTATAGGCCATCGTCCCGATGAGGTGTAAAGTCCCATTTGCCTAATAGGTTTAGCCATGGAAGAGATCAAACTGCTTGGATAAGTAGAGCTCAGAAGTTATATATTGTGCAATGCTACCATTGCAGAAGTATAAAACTTAAATTGTACAATATTTTTTCTTTGCAGCTAAGTTTAAAATTGTCTCCAACCATTGATGCTGGGCATTTTCATCCAATGAAAATGAGTAATTTGCATCTTTTCTCCCGAATGTACTGCAGAGTTCTAAAAGACACATGGCTTACATTGCAGAAACTGAAAATGACAGCACTCTTGTGAGGTGTCGGAAACATCTGACACAGATGAACCATTTTTGTCTGAAGTTTAATCTGGAATTTATAACTGTGGATAGCAACATTTTACCAGTTTGTATTTAATTTGTTGTTGCTAATATGAAGGCAGATTTTTTATATAATATGATTTCTGCATTATATTTTTGGCGATATTTGTAGATATATGTCTCTGGAGAAGTTTGAACTTGAACCCACTACTCCTGGTCAAGAGATAGGGACACCACTACTGTACCACAAGACTCCTTTAAGAAGGTAATAAAGCGACTGAATGAGAAACTTTTCACATAATTGCCAGGAGTAGAATTCAATCCTATGCCTCTGAAGAGACTGGAACCAGAATCCAATGTCTTAGACTTCTCAGATGCACTGCCAGTCCTTATTATTTGTAAGCACCTATAGTGTGAATCAACCTATTGGGACACATTGTGAGAATTTCCAGCACAGTGGGACCTTCTTGTCCAAAGGCAGGAACACTACCACTATCACAACAGCTTTTCATATTATTATTTGTAGATACTTTTATTCAACCTGTTTAGATATTTTATGAAGCAGCCCTGGAGCACGTGAAATTTGAACCTAGGCATTATAGTTCCCTGTTATTTATCGATACTTTTTATTAACCTGCGTATTATTAGATGCCTAAAGCAAGTGATACTTGAAACCAGGCCTTCTGGGTCAGAGGCAGGGACATTACCTTAATGCCACAAAAGCCTTTACATAGAATTTGTGTAACGTGACTAAGCTTGGTTCCAGTATGTTACTTGATATGCTCCTACCAAATCTTTCTCAATATTATTTAAACATTAAACTGAAAGAGCTGTGGATGCTGGAAATCAGAAACAAAAAACAGAAATTGCTTGAAAAACTCAGCATCTCTGGAGAGAAAGCAGAATTAATGTTTTGGATCTCGTAACCCTCCTTCAGAACAGATGGTAGTGAGCAAATGGCAGCAGATGGGATGAGGGGGGAGAGGGGAAGACTAAACAACAGGTGGAGATAGAGCCCAAAGAGAGAGAAAAACCGTACAGCAGACAAAGGTCTGCTTGGGACAATGAATAGCTGCTAATGGAGACTATTAGTAGCTGATAATGCGTTGCTCGTGGTAGCAGCCCGTGTGATGACAAAGCCTAGTATGTTTATTTAAACGTTGCTTAAACATTTTTTAAAAAAATCAACCTATCCAGAGCAAGTGGGCATATGAACCCAAGCCTCCTGGCTCAAAGGCAGGGACATGAGCATTGTGCCACAAGAGCCCAACGTGACTGGATACTGAATACGGACTAATTAGGTTTAATTGTAGTCAATCTGTACTAATTTTAGCTTGTTTGAAAAGAATATGTTAAGATGAGCTTACGATTTCCTCACAATTATGTCATAAATTATCACACCTGTCCACTTGGTAGAGACAAGAATTCATCAAAGGATAAAGTATCCAGTAACTAAATTGGAAACAAGAGCATTTAGATGCTGGTAACAGATTATACTGCTTTGAAAAGAAACAGGAATAAATGATGTGGATAATTAAAAACGAAAATATCACCACTTTCGGGAAAAGTTGAGAAGTGGGTTATCTAGAGTTTTTCTCTTCAATATCTTTCTATTTGGCACAACTCAGCATTGGTGCACTCTCCATGGAAGGTCACTTGTTCACTCTTTCAGTTGGCATATAAAAACTAAAGATGGTCAAATAAATAAATTAATATTTGTACTTGTCAGTTATTACATTTTGGGGAGTAAGCAAACATTTCTGATTAAGAAATATTGCGATCATTTTTTCAATTTTTTTTCCCTCAAAACTCTCAATTCATGCTCACACTGAATTGATGTCTAATTTTGTTTTTGTGGTTAAAAGAAATCTTCCATTTTCCAAGGAAAATACAACCGGTCATCACAGTGTTAAACATTGATATACTTTTTTCAGTTAGCTTAAAGTAAAATTACCTTAAATTGCCTGTTTTCAAATTGGAGTTCAATGAATTACAATTGGTGCAAATTATGTTACTTCCTTAACAAAATTTTAAGTCTTTGTTTAATGAATCTGGATAAAACATCTGCCTGTTTTAACAAAAAATATAGTCGAATGCTGAAGACACATTTCAAATCTTTTACACTTGGGAAGATTATTTAGAGTGTAATCGAAATCAAATGACATTTAATGCACTGTACTTACAAAACCATCTCCACTTGGAAATCCATTCTGTCTTTGATTATTGTATTTGATTCTTGAGGATTTCAGAAGGAAAATATATTTATACTTATTTAAAAATGTTGAGAATAATTTGATCTTCAGAATCTGAAAGTTAACTTCAGTTTTTAGTGCTAGCCAATGGACTGAGTCCCATTTTCCATGTTACATTTGAGTATAATCCTACTATAATGATCACACCTTATTTAGATAAACATATTACGATGAACATGGTACACTGTTATGGTAGAAATGCAACACAATTTCACAGTTTGAAATGAGGTCGAGACCATGTCTATCTGTTTGAACGTAGCACAAAGAACAAGAACATTCCAACCTTAAGTGGCACGGACTTGAGAGACAAATATAAAATTTACATGGCCAGCAAGGATAGAGATGATTTCCCTAAACCTATCCCTACCACCACCACCATCTAGAACAAATTCCTAATTATTTGGTAAAATATGAAATTTACATGGCACATCTTTAAAAAAATAAGTCACTTGAATGGAGAATTCCTCACATTTTTGAGTCTATCTTATGTTGTGTAGTATTTGGCAGGTAAGTACCATAACTTCAGTTAATTCACGTATATCAATACAAAGACTTTGGGGAAGTTACTGGCTTGGGGAGGAATGGGGAAAGTGGGACAATAGTTGCCTAATTTCTGCATTTAGCTACCCATTTGCAGATATTGAGAGTTGCTGTTTAATTTGCTTCTGCATAATGTCAAGTGATGATAGCTAATGCTACCCACTGAGCCAAAACTAACATAAACACCATAGGATCCTCTCCCTTCCCATTTGACTAAAAACAGGTATTTGCTCAGTGTCCAGGAAGGACATGGAGGTATAGACGTCCAAAGACATACAGCGGAGGTGGATTGGCCATGCTAAATTGCCCACAGTGTCTAGTGATATGCAGGCTAGGTGGATTAGCTATGATATACAGGGATGCAGGGTTGCAGGCATAGGATAAGGGGCGTGTGTGAGTGGGAGGCTCTTTGGAGGGTCAGTGTAAACTCGATGGGCCAAATGGCCTGCTTACACACTATAGAGATTCTATGATTTAATTTAGAGCACTACCTTGCCCAAACTCTGCCCTGAAAAGGATATTGCTCTGTAATGTGACCCCTGACAAAGCCATCAAACTTGTATTAATTTTTTGGGTAGAGGTCAGAAGCTGTTTTTGTTTGCAGTTGGCAAAGGTTGACATCCTAGGTATTTATCAGGAGAATAATGTCCCAGGATACCACAGTGTTAAACAAACAAACTGAACTTTACATACAGTGTTTGGACAGTAAAATAATCTATATTCATATTTAATTTATGCTCTAACATCCAGAGTTAACATGAGGTAAATATCAGAAAAGGGGCCAACTGTTGAATACCCCTATAGACTGCACTTTAAATGGTTGATGCGCTCAACATGAATCCTACAGGTTTCTTAGCAAGTCCCTTAGATGTTAGTGAATGCATAAGTAATAAAATCACCCTGAATCGTTGTCGCCTTTCCATGGAATTCCAAGTCTTCACATTTTGACAATCTGACTATGAAACCCATTTTTAAGCCACTTCATGGAGTACTACCTCAGTGACTGCTTACATCAAGGTTCTTCAATGTCTTCCCCTGAGATTGTGTTTCATTGTGTTCTTGAGACTACACAGTGAGGAACTAATTTAAGGGTGCATTTCAAGCTTTTTCGCAGAAAGATACTGGAGCTTGGGAAACTAGTTATCAGCTACACCAAACAAATACTGGTTGAGGCTTTCCTTCATCTCACCCTCAGGTGCATTGAAATATCAAGGCTTCCTGCCTTCTCCTGCACTAATTGCCTGAAGTCTGCTAATGACAACATTTGTGCAGTCTGAAGCTACTTCTTTGCTTGAGCACTCTCTCAGCTTTAAATTACCGATGCAACTAACTTCTTGCAAGCACACATATAAATTGAAACCAGAAAATCTTCTTAAGCTCCGCCCATCTCTTTGATAACATAGCCTGCTCGGAGCTAATAGTTTGCTAGCTTTCAGAGTTCACTGAATGCTTTGCTCAAACTTCCAAAGAAACAAAAAAAAATGAAGATAATCATCAGGTCTTTTGTGTACTTGGGACCAGACCATCTTTTTGACAATAGGCAATAATAATATTCTGACTCTCATTTGGTCTACAGACAGCTTCTCAAAAACTGAGGTTAAAAAAGAAGACAGAAAATCTATACTATTTTTGAAAGACTTGCTACAAACTTCAATCCGCCAATGAACTCTTGTAGAAGACCTATAATTAAGGTTAGACAATCAAGAGACACTCAACAATCCATAATGCCAACAATGCATAATGGCAGATGAAGGCTGACATGCTTTTCATGTTACCCATAACATGCAATACATTCTTTTGAATGTTCTGACAACTTGACAGTAATAATCCAACACAAGGTTAAATTTGACATATCTAGTTTATTATTGCAAGTGTATGTTTCCTCTGTAAGTACCGTGATTGTTTTCAATTAATACATCTGCAAACATTTTGCTCTTTGCACCTGTAATTATTTGCATGCAATATGGCACCTCATCAAATGATAATAACATGAATACAATATATATGCAAATATCAAAGCTATTTTACTGAACCAAGGCAATGGAAGTTTCCACACACCAACAAACTATATTACTCTACTGGACTTGCAATAACACGTTCTATTGCTTTTATCCAATTTGTGCTTCAGTGGTTTCAATAAGAACACATTAGCAGTGGCTCACCTTTCACAATTAGTTCTGCATAGTTGGACACTCCCGAGCCTCCTTCTGAGCGAATCACACATCTATATTTACTTGTAGTCTTCTGTGATGTATCTGCCACACTGACAGTGGCAGAAAAACGTCTGTGGTTAACCACCCTTGTCACCATCAATGCCGTATCCTTTCCATTCCATTGCTGTACAAAACAAAATATATCTTAATTAGAAAATGGAACAATTTTTAGGCAAATTCCAACTGAATAATTATGAATTATTAACCAGTTTCAGTGTTGTGGTTCAGAATATCTATATTCTAGTGTAATTTGCTTGCGTATCTTCTTAATTAGGGATGTCTGATTACAGAGCTGTAAAAACCTACAGCTCAAAATCGAGCTGTTCAACCTCTCACGTTGCTTCACCTTCTCCCCATAGACTTGTAGAATTATGTTTCAAAGATTTGTTCAATTTCCCTCTAAAAGATATAATGATTTCTGTCTCAACCATTTGCTGTAACACAACCTGCCATTCTCCTAAATCTTTCTGAGTAAAGACATTTGTTTTAACCCTTTCTAAAATATTTCATGTTGCTGACTCTCTATCACTGACTCCTTAGCCATAGGAAATAACTTTCCTTTTCAACATATTTTTTAATTTTAAATATCCGCATCATTTTCCTTCTTTCACTTCTCTGTTCCAGTGGAAATAGTGATTGTGTATCACACCTCTCCTCATTGGTATAATTCACCATCCCTGTTGTCATCTAGCAATTCCATGCTCTCTATGTCTTTAATGTTCCTTTGATAATGAATTTTCAAAAACTACACATATTTCTTTTACTTTGGCAAACCTAATGTTCTGAGTCATTCCAGCTTTACTTCCTCATCATATAATTTATTCCTGACAGACTCGATTTATTGAACTTAAAATATTTCCTGGCTGTTTGGTTTTTATGAGTAACTGTGTTGAAGGCTACAGACATGTTAGGAAAAACAAGGAGGGATAGTTTACCACAATCACATGAGATACATATTTGACCTAACCCATATTAGTGCTATGGTTTAGGCAGAAACCTGATATGGAAGGATCTAAACCTGGATCTAACTCTTCTGATCAGCAATGGAACTGCTGAAACTGATGCTGAACAGACAGAAAAAGATCAGTTTGCTTGGATATTGTTAAAGATTTCTGACTTTCAATGTAGGAGAATTCCTGTTTCACAGAGACCAGCAGAAAAGGTCAGCAAGAAGATGTAGCTGTTTTCTCAGACACTGTCTGCTGTAAATTTTTAAATGTCTGGTCTGAATATTAGTGAATGAGTAAATGGGTGAGGGGGTGAATGAATGGGTCGAATACTTTGGTGGTTGAAGTGAGTGGCATAAGTGGATAGGGTGACTGAGATACATAGGTAGGTCAATAGGATTGCAAGTGGGTCAGGGGTAGGGTAGCAGGTGGGTAGAGTCTAAAGGGGTAAGTTAATGGGCAAGGTGGCAAGCAAGTTTGTGGCAGATGGGAGAGATGGATAGGTAGGTTGGGGAGGGGTGTCAGGTTAATGACTCGTCAGGCCTTTCTGAGGCATACCCATGCGGTGGGGGCCAGTTAGGTCAGGTTAGGACATAATTGGACAAAGGAGACTCTGCAGGTCAGGTATTTTTTGCAGGTGAACAGAGTTTGGTCATGGGGAGTAATTGCATCAAATCAGGGGTCCAAGAAGTTGTTTAAAGGTCAGTGGATATTTTAGATGTTTAGGGTATAACACTGTTCAGACCCTAAGTAATGTTATTGGAGTTCATGGACTATTCTCCAAGAATCTTTATTTACAACTTGATCTATACACGCATTATCTTCACAATAACCTTTAGGCTTCTGCTCCCTTCCACCTCTTATTACTTGGTTTTTTGTGGAATAAACTTCCTGAGGAAGTGGTGGATGCGGGTACAATTACATTTAGAAGACATTTGGATAAGTACATGAACAGGAAAGGTTTGGAGGGATACAGGCCAGGAGCAGACAGGTGGGACTAGTTAAGTTTTGGATTATATTCGGCATGGACTGGTTGGATCAAAGGCTCCGCTTCTGCGTTATATGACTCTATGGCTCTAAGTGCCTCTGACATCATTAAGAAATTCCCATTTTGTATGCTGCTGATATTGGTCCCTTTAATCTACAGAACTCCAACCAGGGGATTAGTAAAATGATGGCAGGAGGCAGTTTGATAGTTACAGAGTTAGACTAGTATCTTTTTGTCCGACATTTCCAAGATATATATCCAGGTAAGTAATTATGCTCATCAGCTTTTTAGAACCCTTAACCATTTCTTTATGACCTCTAGGCTGCAGAAACGTAAGGTGAATCTCCACATCTTTATTTGCAACGAATCAAATTCCCCCCCAACACTCTGGTCCCTGACCATGTTGGCTTCTGATTAAGCAATGTCTCAATTTTAAAACCCTGAACCTTGTTTTCAAGTTTCAAGATCTTAGTTTTTCAAGATCTCCCAGTACTCTATCTTTGCAATCTCCTCCAGCCCCACAACTCTCCATGACATCTGTATTTCTACAATTCTGCTTTCTTGAGCATCTCCAATTTTAATTGCTTCTCCATGTATGAGGGGGCTGTAAGCTCTGGTATGTCCTCACTAAATCCCTCTCCGTACCTACTTCCTTTTCAACCTTCCAGGTTCTCCAACTCTTGGCCAAGCATTTTATTAACTGTTCTAACATACATTTTGCTTTATAATAATCCAGTTTAAAACATCTTGGGAGGTTTTATTACATAGATTTTTTTTTAATAACCCTGTTTGGAGATGTTATTACACACTGCTGGGGCACATGGGGCTTGAACCCAGACCTCATAGCCCAGAGGTAGGGATACTACTATGCCACAACAGCCCCCAGTTTTATTATGTATAAAAGTACAATACAAATTGTTGTCGGTCCTCTATTATGTGGCAAGATTGATCAGTTAATTTTTATATTGATTACAAACTATAGGGCAGATGGTGGCATAGTAATATTGTCATTTGGTTTATAATCCAGAACTCCATAACTGTGGGGACATGGGTTCAAAACCCACCATAGCAGAGGATGAAATCTGGATCCAATAAAATCTGACAGATTAAAACAAAAGCTAATCTAATGGTAGTGCTCCAACCAACAGGTCAGATCTAAGCTTTATAGTCCTGCCCCATCTGGTTGTGATGAGTGGGGGACAATCAAACGATTCACTGGAGGAGGATGCTCCACAAACATCCCCATTCTGAATAACAGGGGGGCCCAGCAGATCAGTGCAATCGATGAGGCTGAAGAATTCACAATAATCTTCAGCCAAAAGTATTGAGTAGATGAACCATCCTGGCCTTCTCTAGTGGGCCCCAGCATCACAGATATCAGACTTCAGACATTTCTACTTGATATCAAGAAACAGTTGGAGGTACTGGATACTGAAAAGACTATGGAGTCTGATAACATTCTGCTAATATTACTGAAGACTTCTGCACCAGAACTTGCAGTGGCCCATTCCAAGCATTTCCAATGCAGTTATGACACTGGCAGCTACATGACAATGTGGGAAAATTACCCAGGTATGTTCTATACACGTTAAGCAGGACAAATCTAATCTAGTTAGTCACTGCCCAATCAATCTCATCTCAGTAAGCAGTAAAGTGATGGAAGTGGTCATCAGCACTGTTATCAAGCAGCACTGCTTGACCACTGCCATCCAGAGAACAAGGGCAGCAGATACATGGGAACTTCCTTGCAACTTCCCCTGCAAGTTACTCACCACCCTGACTTGGAAATATATCACTGTTTCTTCACTGTCGCTGGGTCAAAATCCTGGAATTCCATCCCTAACAGTGTTGTGAGTGGACTTACATCAAATGGACTCAACTGTTCCAGAAGACAAAACCATTAATTTCTCGAGGGACGCCGGATAAGCCAGCAATACCATATCCCATGTGTAATAAATTTTAAAAATCCAGATTCTAAAGCACTGACCACTAGAAGCACAGTCGCCAAAAGTGAAGATTAAGATGTATAATGTGTTGACTGTGAGACAGTCAGGTTTAGTCAAATGTATATTGTGATTTTAGAATCAAATATAGGACACAAATATAGGAATTTAAATGGTTGTCATTTTAAAAGGAAAACAATTAATTAACCAGCTGGTCATCTGAAAGACTGCACCAAGCAAAAGCCGAGACAGTTGTTCCTTTACAGCTATGATACTGACATCTACCAGGCAAATTGCCCAGTTATGTCCTGTACACAAAAAGGATAAATCCAACCTGGCCAATTACCACCCTATCAGTCTGTTTTCGATCATCATTAAAGTGATGGAACAGGCCTTCAACAGTGCTATCAAGCAGTATTTGCTCAGCAATAACTTGCTCACAGGTTCTCAGTTTGGGTTCTGCCAGGGCTGCTCAGCCATTGACTTCATCACAGACTTAGTTCAGATAGGAACAAAAGAGCTGAACTCTAAAGGGAAGATGAGAGTGACTGCCCTTGACATCAAGGCCATGTCTGACAGGATGTGGCATCAAGGAACCATGGAAAACTAGTCAATGGAGATCGGGGAGGTTGGGGGGAGAGGTGGTTTCTCTACAATGGTTGGAGTCATACATGACCAGAAGGAAGATGGTCATGGTTGTTGGAGGTCAGTCATCTCTGCTCCTGGACATCTGCACAGGAGTGTCTTTTTTTTTTTTGTTTTTTTTAACCTATTGTTCTAAACAACCTGTTCAGAGATGTTATTACACACTTGAACCTGGGCCTCTTTTTCCATGCTCACCATCAGTACACCACAAGAGAACCCCAGTTTCTCAGTGTTATGATCTAGGCCAAACCAATATCAGCTGTTTTGTCTGTGTTATATCATAAGATCAGAAGTGTTACTGATGATTGAACAATGTTCAGCATCTTTTGCAATGCCACAGATACTGAAAGATGCCATGATGAAATGCAGCAAGACCTGAATGATATCTAGGCTTGGACTGAAAAGTGGCAAATAACATTGACACCATACAACTGCCATGCAATGACCATCTCCCATTAGAGAGAATGTAAACATTCCCCCTTGATATTCAATGGGATTATCTACTAGCACATCTTGAGAGTTACCGTTAACCAGAAATTGAACAGAACAAGCCAAAAAAGTGCAGTGGTTTCAAGAGCAAGTCAGACCCCAGGAATAATGCAGCAAGTGGAACTCATCTCCTGACTCCCCAAAACCTGTCCATTGTCTATCAGCAATAAGTTGAGACAGTGATGGAATACTCTCCATTTGCCTGGATGGGTGCAGCTCCAAAAACACTCAAGAAAACTGACACCATCTGGGACAGAGCAGCCTGCGTGACTGGCAGCACATCCGCAAGCACTCATGCCCTCCACCAGAGCACAATAGCAACAGTGTGTACCAGCTACAAGGTGCACTGCAGAAATTCACCAAGTCTCCTTGCACAGCACATTTTAAACTCACAACCACTACAACTACTACTATCCAGAAGGATATGAACAGCGGATATATAAGAACACCACCAGCAGCAAGCTCCCTTCAATGCCACTCACCATCCTGACCTGGAAATATAATGCTGTTCCTTCAGTATCACTGGGTCAAAATCCTAGAACTCTTTACTAAATGACATTGTGGATCTACCTACATCAAACGGACTGCATCAGTTCAAGAAGGCAGCTCACTACTACCTTCTGAAGGGGAGATTGGAGATGGGCAATAAATCCTGGCCCAGCTATTTATGCTCACATCCCAGCACTGAATAAAGTAAAAGTACAGATTTAAATAAACATATATGGGAGGACCAAGACAGAACTCTACATCTTAAGATTAAGACATTGAAAAGCATAGGCTCTGGGATTTGATTCACCTAAAGACTAGAAATTGATATTTTGGGTCACAATTTAAACAAAGATGCAGTGACACAAGATATCTAACTTTAGTGCAAAGCAGTTCTGCTTCACATCAATATTCAATTTGTGCAGTATAATTGTAAAGGTCTGATTGAAACCATGCAAAACTGACTAAACTACTTTCTGTTCTGATCTTAAATCAGACCTCGATTGAGGATTTAGGCACCATTTATATAAATGTGCTAGTGTGAATCCATTTCAAGAATACTATTATCACAATTGCACTGTAAATGGATTCAGTAACTCAATGCAACACTGATGCATGAAAATTTAGCTTGACCTTTGCAACAACAGGAAAACCTCCATAGCACTACATTTACATTGCTAAAGATTGCAATTTTGAAAGGTTTATTTCTGTAAAGATGTCAAATCTTGCAGAAGGTACCTAATTAGTTGAGTTGATACATGTTGGACACAAGTTCTTTTTGAAAGGTAATCAAAAATAATGACCTGATTCAGCAAAAGTTATAATGATTCGACATAAAAATCTTTTGCTTATTAGATGGAGTGCACAAACTCCGTGAACATTGTCAGAATAGAATCTTTGATCCTTGACATTGCTTGAATATCAGAACCATGGTACCTGTGGGCAGAAGAATACTGCCAGCATTTCTCTTTCCTTGATTGGGTCAGAGTCTATATAATTCACAATAGTAGAGGTGTGACCAGTGAGTCTTAACAAGTTGAGGCTCTTGTCTTAAGATGTAGTTTATGGCATGATAATCATTTGCATTTGCCAGTTAAAGATTGTTGGTAAGATTATTGGGGGATTTAGCTGACACATTGACACCTTCGAGATCCAGAGCTACTAACCGACCCAAGACTGTCTAACATCACGAGATTCACACAGTCTCTAGCATTAACCCGTTCAGAACTAATATTGAATACAACAGTAACTGACAAGGATGAGAAGAAAGTAAAACTAGAATTTTTGAAAAGGCACGGGAGAAAATCAGGAGACCTTGCGTCAAATCTTTACTTACATGACCAGCAGGGAGTGGGAGGAAAGAGAATTATATGTGATATTGCTGATGGTTTCCCTGTCCAGAGCTAAAGTGGATTAATACACTAAACTGCAGATAGGCAAGGAAGTGAAATCTGAAGACATGCAAGTTTATGCTAGTAGGGGGTAATTCTGAGAGAGTGATGGTGAGACAAGATTTAAGGGGATTAACAGAGTGGATTAGTGTTCCCTGGGAAGTGGAAGATGGTGGATCCTCAGTCAAGGTTGGTTTGATTTAGGTGGAAATTGAGGGGGGAGGGGATGGTAATCAATACTGAGTGGAATTGAAGCACTGCAGCCTGTTTGGGGAGATTGACAACTGACAATCAAGGAACTCATCTATTTGGAATAGTATTATCAGGGGCATAGACACTGTTCTCTAGGCCAGGATCGAGAGTCCCGAAGGATGTTGTCTGCCTGGTGTCTGGGCTCAGAATATTTCAACTGGGCTGCAGATGAATTTGGAGTGGGAGGGGAAAGATCCAGATGTCATGGTCCACAATACCAACGGTATACGTAGAAAGAGAATAGAGGTTGTGGTGGAGGAATATGAGCAGCAGGGCACTAAATTAAAAAGCAGAACCTAAAAAAGTAATAATCTCCAGATTACGACCTGAGCCACAAGCAAATTGGCCCAGGGTCAACAAGATGAAAGAGGTAAGTACGTGGCTCAAAGATTGGTGCTGGAGAAAAGAATTTAAATGAATGGGACAACAGCACCAGGTCTGGGGAAGGAGGGAGCTGTTCTGATGGGATGGATTCCACTTGAATCATGCTGGGACCAGAGTCCTGATGAATTGCATAGCTAGGGCTGTAGATCAGACTTTAAACTAAATTGTGATTTGGTTTTGGGAGTGGGGTTGGGGAAGTTTCAATTGCATGGAAAATTACAAAATCAGAGGTAAAGGAGAAGGTAGGATTGCAGATTAGTCATTCTGCCAACCATTACCGGAAAACAGAAGAAAGGTACAGAACGTGTGAATGTTATATTGCATCAAAGAACCGTAAGAAAATAGGGAAACCTGATAATAGAACAAGTTTAAAGGCTCTGTTTCTTAATGCACAAAACATCCTGAATCAGCTGGATAAACTGACCATGCAAATTGAAAAAATTCATATGATCTCAGAGCCATTATGGAAACATGGTTACAAGGCGCTCAAATCTGGGAATTTAACATTCAGGGATACTTGACCTTTTGGAAGGCAGGAGAGTGGGGTAGCACTGCTAATGAGAGATGAATAAATGAAACAGTTGTGAGAGATGATCTAGGCTCGGATGTTGTAGAGTCCATTTAGGCAAAGGAAAAAAAATACAGCAAGGGAAGGAAGACATTGGTCGAAGCACTGACTTGGCGTACTTGGACACAAGACACAGAAAGCAAGCACACAAGTAATTAGGAAGGCTAGCCCTTATTTCAAGGCAGTTGGAATGCAAGAGTGGGGAAGTCTTATTGCCACTGTACAAGGTGCTGGTGTGACCACATCCGGAGTACTGTACGTAGTGTTCATCCCCTTACATGGAGAAATATAATTTCATGGAGGCAGTTCACAGCATGTTCACTAGGATGAGCCTTGGTATTGGGGGATTGTCTTATGAGCAAAGCCTGAACAGGTTGGGATTTTACTCACTACAGTTTAGGAGAATGAGAGGCGATCTCATTGAAAAGTATTGGATTTTTAAGGGGCTTTACAGGATAAATGTGGAGAGCATATTTCCCCTCAAGTGTAGATCGAGGAGCAGAGGGCATAGTCTCAGAATAAAGGGCTCCGATTTAAGAATGAATTGAGGAAGAATTTCTTGTCTCAGATAGTTGTAGGGCAGAGCCCTTGTGTATATTTAAGACCGAGATAAATAGATTTTTGATCAATCGGGGAATCAAGGTTGACAAGGGCAGAAAAGTAGACATGAGGAATGTCGAATCATCATGATCCCATTGAGTTGTGTAGCAAAGGGGCCAAATGGCCTACTCCTGTTCTTATTTCTTTTTTATTTCTTATTCTTATTTATTATTCCAGCTCCTTGATACCATGTATGGTCAGGTGCCTTGATGTCAAGGGCAATCACTCTAAACTCACCTCTGAAGTTCAGTTCTTTTGTGAAAGGTTGGACTAAGGCGTTATAGGCAGCAGCTGAATATCCTGACTGAATTTGAACTGAACAGCAGTGAGCAGATAATTGCTCAACTAGTGTCAGTTGACCGCAAGGTTGAAAACCCTTTCCACTAGCTTCTGTGATGATTAAGACTGTCAAAGCTGTGAAGGAATGGTCCATACAATGTATAGACTTAAAAGAGATTGGTATTTTAGCATTCCTGTTGACAAGCCATTTATGGCTTTATACTCCGTAATGACTTCCCCGATTATCATTGAGATAACTCCACAGAAGTCAATATCCTATCACCAAGTCACCCTTTATTCACACTTGCACAGTACTTGACAATGGTCTAGCTTCCCCAAAGCCAACTGTCAGAGTGAACAGAACCCCTGACACACCTGTTGTATTTGTCAGCCAGGGCTCCCTGACTGGGGCTGTTAACCTTTTCGAATCAGGGAAATCATATTCTATGAAGTCCACTTGGCTGATATTGTTACAATCACTATATCCCTCACCTTTTAAGTGCGGGGACGTAAGCCTATTCTTTGTCTTATAGCCTGTCCTGGGGCGTTTTCACACTGGGACCGGATCCTCTGACTCTGCCTCAGATACAGGCACTGTGTACTGGGCCATAGCCCAGCTCTTGCACCTGAAGCATCTCTGAAGAAATCCATCCATTTCTTCAGGTGGTAAAGGCCTCGTGCCTATGACATTGGCCATGTCCATCTCAGACTCCGAGGTTTCTTTGATGCTAGACAGATGGGGGAGATCCCACAGGTTTTGAGGGACTTTGTATGTTTTGCTCCTGCCCTATTTGCAAGTTTGTTGCTTTCATGTGGTCCACGTGCTTGTCAGGACCTCCTCACCTACCCGAACTTCGTACGCCACAGGATCTGACCTCATGTCGACCATGCCTCTTATGCATACAAGGCCATTTCTCTGGCTTCAGCACCAAACTTTATCCCCTGAAGTGAACTATCTCGCTTGCTTATAGGAGCCATGTGCCTGGCATTGGTGTTCTCAATACCAATTGATCCCCCAATCACCCCAGGTCTAGGAAGATCAGATTTAACCTGATGTGGAGTTTTCTCCCCATTAACAAACTGATTCTGTCTCTGTAGTTGTGTGAGAGGTGGTTCTATAATTAAACAGGAACTGGAACAGTTTGGTATCGAGTGAAGCTGTAGGCTTTCCTAAGGTCTGTCTTCAAAGTTTGGACTGCTCTTTCCATACCAGACTATTGGTTGAAGGTTGGTATGGAGCTGTCCCTAATGCCAAGTGCCATTCGAATTTAGAAAATACTCCCATTTCTTGCTGGTAAATGATGGCCACTTGTCTGTGTCCAATACTTCAGGGAATCCGGGTATTATAAAAGATTCTCACAGCTTTTCTATCATCAGCTCCGTGTTTGATGAATGAACGCTACATATGTCCAACCACTTTGAGATGGCTTCTATAATGACTAAGAACATTGAACCCATGGAAGGACTGGCATGGTCGACCTGTAATTGGCCAGGTAAACCCTGGACTCATTCTCATGAATGTGGAGGAGTTGCTGGCAGTAAATTTTATCCTTGTTGGCACTCTGGGCACTGCCCCACCAATGAGACTACATCTGCATCCAATCTTGGCCACTTTGCATTGTTTCCAACCAAATCTTCATTCTGTAAATCCCTGGATGACTGGTGGAGTTCAGCCAGTATCTGGCAGTGTCCTTTGCTTGGGACAGTCACTCTTTCTCCCCATAATAAAATGCCGTCCTCTCCCATGATCTGCTCTCATTGGGTCCAAAAGGGATTCAATTCTGGCTGCAATGGCACTTTTGTTTCCTGCATGGCATTTGTTTCTGTCAGCAAGGGCTCCCTGGTTGGACCAGTTCAACAGCCCCTTTCAGGGAACACTTATTCTATGTTGTCCACCTGGCTGGCCTCATCACAGTCACTACAATCATAATGGGGTAGCCAGAGCGTGCTGTGCTGGACAGCACCAACTGCTAACAGAGTGGACATAGGAGATAACAAGGTGTAGAGCTGGATGAACACAGCAGGTCAAGCAGCATCAGAGGAGCAGGAAAGCTGACGTTTTGGACCTAGACCCTTCTTCAGAAAAAAAAAGAGTGGACATGCTTGTTTTCATTTGAGATTAAGGATTTAATTGAAATGATTGCTTTCATAAACTGAAGAACTTTCAATGGGTGCATTTTTCCCAGCCACTGAATGATGTCGGCTGTGGATAGAAAGTTGGAAAAATCACAGGTTGGTCAGTGAACATTTTCTTGATGTTCTACTTTCTAACCTAGTGCTGAACAACATGACAGGATTCTCACAATAGCGTGGTGACAGACCTATTTGTATGCATTAGCACATATTAACATCTCGTTAATAATTCATCTCACCTCATGTTTATGCAGTTTCTCATTTTCCCACCCGCTGGATGGCAACCAGACAGCAATAATTTCCGTGGTATATTTCACAGCAGTTACCTGGCAACTCTAGCTCGCTGCTAGCTGCCCCAAACACCTAGTACCAACATCTCAGGAAATACTCATGGGCAGTTTCTGCACAGACCCTGGCATGTGACAAATACCAGTCTCATTGCACCCTCTTCGCACATCTTCAATTCACTTACATTATGATTCTGCACTTCAACACTGCACATGAGTACACCAGCACCTCTCATTGCAAAGCTGCTGCCAGGAGACTTCACATTTCGGTGGTGGTGGGGGTGGGGGAGGTGGGGGGGAGGTGGCACCCATTTTATGGATTTTACCAGGCTGTGTTTCCACGATCCTCTGTTCACTTTATGCTTCATTCAATGTTCTGAGTATCCCTGCGTTGCCTTGCCTGTTGGCACTTTACCTCCTCACCATGAGCACTCCAGTCTTGTTGCACTGCTTAGCACAGAGTGAGGCAGCTCGTCATATTTGTAAGCAATCATCAGTCAAGAGTGTGGACACATTATTGAATGGCACTGCGCAATGACAATCTTATACCTGTAGCCTATGGGGCAAACACACTGCATTCACTTCAACCAAACAGCAATGTCTCAAAGTTGATGGCAAGTAGTCCTCCATCAATTCAATGGGAGGTGCGGTTTGTCAGGGGCTTCCAGTACAGTCAGTCAAGAGCATCTCACAATCAGAGGCCAGGGTCTTGGGCATGGTCAGTCATCTACATTGGATGTCCAAGGTTGGTGGGCCATCTCACTACACTCTGGCAAGTGGGCCATTGCAGGTCCAGCGCAAGCAAAAAGGATTCACGGAATATCAGTCAGGGAGTTGCATGGAGATGACTCGAGGTCTGGTTGGTCACCAGTTAGGGCTGTTTGTCCTTTTTGGTTAGAGAAGGGTGGGCAACAGTCAATCCTGAGGCTGAGTAGAATGAAGTCAAAGGAATTATCAGCAGGCATTGCGGTGATTGAAAAGAGGGGCGAGTCTATGCTGGAGATTGAAGGCAGCAACCTCAGCTGCAGAAGAGACACGTTTGGTAAAGATGGTAAGTTTGAGAGCTGTTATTGGCAGGAACCACAACCAAGGTCAAATGGGTTGGGGAGTGTGCAGCATCATGGTTGGCAGGACTAAGCCCTATGACCAGTGCTCAGGGTAGGGATCAGAGTTACAGTTTCAACTCCAGGAAGTGTTGGCACAATGTGAGAACCAGCAGTGATGGCCTGTCCAAGGAGTTCCAGAAAATAAAAAGGGCATGGAGTTTGGAGGGCCCATTGATTATCAGGCTGAGGCTGTAATTCACTGTTCAAGGGATAGCCTCTGTTCTTTCCATATTCACTCAACTCCGAAACTCAAACTGTGAATGAGAAATGGCTGTGACCATACCTGCTGTGCATGGACTAAGTGCTTTCTTTTTGCTATCCCAACCTGCGGGCTCCATTTAAAAGTTACAGGACCCTTTAATGGGGAAATATAACAATCTTGCACTTGCAGAAGACAGGCTGAAGTCATTTGTAATCATTAGTATTGTGCATGTGAAATGTCCAACTCTGTACAATACTGGATCATAAGCAACATTGACCATATCATTGGCCATTTCAGATTGAAGATAGACATCTCAGTAAGGCAAAATTAATCACAGGTGCCCTTCTAGAATTGACACCTGTGGGCACAAAGTACAAAGGTAATCTAAGAACAGTGGCAAGGTCTCAATACACATCCAGCACTTACAATCTTCTCCTATCTCTTGGCAAGCCTGAATGGTGCTGCATTCATTGGAGAAAGGTCCCAATGTCAAAGGTCTATGTGGAGGCATTCCATGGCCTTCCTTTTTTTGGAGAGGTCCTTGTCCTACTGTATAGAGGAGTATGTCGTATAGAGGAGTATGTCAAACCATCATCCGTGTATAATGTGAATGCTGTCTGCATGCTATACGAAGGACCTGCTCTGTTTGTATTGTTATCCTTACTGGAACTGTGAAGGAAAACTACTGACTGCCAATGTTGGTGCATGGTTTGGATTTCTGAAAGGGCACTGGCGCTAGAGATCCTGGGATCTCCCAGCAGTGAAGAGAATTTCTATCCATGGCAAGCGAGGGAATCAAATGGATGGGGTACTATAGGATGGTGTATGGTTAACGAGAAGAGTTTTGGAGGATAATGTGAGAAACTTGGTAAAGCCTCACAGAGAGAATCCTTGCATGAAACCCGCCAAAAATGAGACGAGATTTCTGATACTCTTCAGTCCTTAGTGGAGCCCCTTGTATTGAATGTTTTGTTTGTATCAATGAGTGTTTATTGTTTAATAGTAGCACTAATAAAGCCATAACTTTACTTTCTAACAGCATGCCTCCTGATGCATGCCTATTAATGACTACTGGGTGAGTTGGCATAGAGAGGGTAGGGCACAAACCAGAAAGATAGGGCAGAATGTGATGCATAGGTGGGCATATGTTGGCTTGAGTTGGAATTGAGTTGACCTAGTAACTACAATAGTCTGTGTCAATGATTGAGAACATGGGGTATTAGGTGGCTTTGGAATGGGTAGATGGGCATAGGGTAACAACAGGGGTATGCGTACCATGGGAGATGTGTATATATGCTCACATCGGCATGGAGCACTGAAGGATTGTTGGGGTATAGTTACAGAATTAAACATGAGCATGGAATGCATGGGGGCATCTGGGGGTAGGTACTAAACATTAGTTGACATGGGTCGGAATGGATGGGGCACGGAAAGTAAGCAAAGGGCGAGAGCAGGAGGGATTTTGTTTCCATCCTTTTTTTTTATAACTGTTGATCACAGTGCCAGAGTGGAGGCTGGTTATCCACCCTGCACAGACACCCCTCCAACCACCCCATCCCTTAGGAACTGGCAGCCCCTTGGGTGGTTTAGCCCAATTGCTATTCCAGCCACTCACCCACCATGCCCCTCCCCTTCACTGGAATGAAAATGCAAAAAGTGGCTGGCCATTTTTAAAAATTGTGCTTGCAAAGCTGGAATTTCTTCTGCCTCTATGCATCCAATCTGGAAATGAAAATCAGGGGCTTTAATTCACTCATATGACACATTTTTTAAGATTAAAATTTTCCCTCTTAAAAAACTTTTCCATTCCCCAAACCCCTCCTCATTATCCAAGGCCCCAAACCTACCTTCCACATGAAGTAGGAATCTACTTGTACATCTTTCATCAAGTTCACACATTAATTTACATTCGTTTTATATCTCCATTTCTATTTCACCCCAATGAGCAACCCCTTTGTATTTGTTTTAAGGAGCATGACAGGTAAGATGGATGAATTTAGAACTTGGATAAATACATATAACTGTTGTGTTGTAGCTATTAGACACATTTGGTTGAGAGACAGAGAAACAAGACTGACAGCTTAATGTTCCGGGATTCTGATCTCATGCGAGATAGAAAGCAATGTGGGAAAGTTGTGTTACTGTTTAGTGAGAATATTACAACTGTACCAAGGGAGTACACCTTGAAGGGCTCATCCAATGAGGCCACATGGGTAGAGGTCAGGAATAGGAAAGGTGCAGTCACTTTGACTGAGTTGTACTATTGGATAGGAACTGGGGAATGTTGACTGGGGAGAGTTGTTAGAGGGTAAATCCACATTGGTCATGTGGGAATCTTTTACAGGCCAGTTGATCAGAGTTCAGGACCAGCTGTTACTGTGAAAATGAAGGATAAGGATGGTAAGATTCAGGAAACAAATATGCAGGGAGATTGGGGAGACTTGCAGGAGCAATAGGGTTGTCATAGTGAGGGATTTTAATTTTCCTAACAGACTGGGACAGCCATAGTGTTAAGGGCTTAGATGGGGTGGAATTTCTTAAATGTGTTCAGGAAGGTTTCCTCAAGCAGTATATAGAGGGTTGTACTCAGGAAGGGGTAAAATTTGACCTACTCTTGGGAAACAGGACAGGACAGGCGACTGAGGTGACAGTGGGGGAGCACTTTGGGACCATAGTTCTAGCAATTTTAAAATAGTTATGGAGTAGGACTATCCTGGTCCACAGTTTTAAGTTCTAAATCGGTACAAGGTGAAATTTGATGGAATTAAGCAGAGGCTTGCAGGGGTTCATGGGAACAATTTGTTTGCAGGCAAAGGGAGCTCCAGAAAGTGGGAGGCCTGTAAAAGTGTGATAGCTAGAGGTCTATATGTTCCTATGAGGGTGAAGGGTAAGGTTGGCAGGAGTAGGAAACCCTGGATAACAACAGGGAACACCCTGGACAACAAGCGATAGAGACTTTGGCCGGAAAAGAAGAAGGCAATGGCTCAGGTACAAGCAGCTGGGATCAAAGGAAACTCTGGAAGTATATAGGGGGTACTGGAGTTTACTGAAAAAGGAAATCAGGAAGGCAAAATGGGGGCATGAGATAGCTTCAGCTGAGAAGTTTAGGGTGAATCTTAGGGTGAAGTTTAGGTATATGAAAGGAAAAAGAATAACTAGAGAGAGAATAGGACCCATCAAGAACCCAAGTGGACATGTGCGTGTGAAACACCAGGAGATGGGCAAAGTCCTCAATGAATATTTCTCCTCTGTTTTACCGTGGAGAAAGACATGAAGACTTGGGAACATGGGGAAGTTAGTGGCGATATCTTGGGGACAGTCCATGTCACAGTAGTGGTGGTGTCGGAAGTATTAGAATGTATGAAAATGGATAAAACTCCTGGTCCTGACCAGATACATCCAAACACTCTGCGTGAGGCTGGAGAAGAAATTGCAGGGACCCTGGCTGATATATTTACATCAGCATTAGCTACAGGGTGAAGTCCCAGAAGATTGGAGGGTAGCGAATGTTGTGCCCTTATTTAAGAAGTGCAGCAAAGAAAAACCTGGGAATTATGAACCAGTAAGCCTAATACCTGTGGTATGTAAGTTACTCAAAAAGATTCTGAGGGATAAGATATACATGCATTTGGAAAGACAGGGTTTAATTTGGAGTAGTCAGCAAGGCTTCGTGCATGGGAGATCATGCTTCACAAATTTGTCAGAGTTCTTTGATGAAGTAACCAGAAAGGTTGATGAGGGCAGGGCAGTAGATGTAGTCTGTATGGTTTTCAGTAAGGCCTTTGATAAGGTTCTACATGGCAGGCTGTTCTGGATTGTTAGATTGCATGGAATCCAGGGAGATCTGGCAGATTGGATTCACAATGGGCTTGATGGTAGGAAGTAGAGAGTAATAGTGGAAAGATGCTTGTCTTACGGGAGGCCTGTGACTAGTGGTGTGCCTCAGGAGTTGGTGCTGGGCCCATTGCTGTTTGTTATCTATATCAATGGTTTGGATGAGAATGTACAAGGCATGATTAGTAAGTTTGCGGATGACACTAAAGTAGGCGGTATCGTGGACAGCGAGGAAGGTTACCAGAAATTGCAGCAGGATCTCGACCAGCTGGGGAAGTGGGCTGAGAAATGGCAAATGGAGTTTAATATAGATAAGTGTGAGGTGTTGCATTTTGGAAAGTCAAATCAAGGTAGGAATTTCATGGTGAATGGTAGGGTCTTAAGGAGTGTAGTGGAAGACCGGGACCTAGGAGTTCAGGTTTACTGTTCTCTGAAAGTGCAGTCACAGGTAGACAGGGCAATGAAGAAGGCTTTTGGCACACTGGCGTTCATCAGACAGAGCACTGAGTATAGAAGTTGGGAAGTTGGCAAGTTAATGTTGCAGTTGTACAGGACATTGGAGTATTGTGTTCAGTTTTGTTCACCTTGCTATAGGAAGGATGTTATTAAACTGGAAAGAGTGCAGAGAAGATTTACAAGGACGTTGCCAAGACTCAAGGGACTGAGTTAAAGGGAGAAGTTGGACAAGTTAGGACTTCTCTTCTCTAGAGTGTAGGAGACTGAGGAGGGGTCTTATAGAAGTGTATAAATCATGAGAGGTGGATAGGGTGAAAGCACTCAGTCTTTTCCCCAGGTTTGGGGAATCAAGGAGCTGAGGGCATCAGTTTAAGGTAAGAGGAGAAAGAATACATGAGAACCTGAGGGGCGATGTACTTACATATGGAATGAGCTGCCAGCAGAAGTAGTTGAGGCGGGTACATTAGCAACAGTGAAAAGCCATTTGGACAAATACATGGATAAGAAAGGTTTAGAAGGATATGGGCCAAGTGCCGGGAAATGAGGTTAGCGTGGAT
The DNA here is from genome assembly GCA_024137785.1 of Ginglymostoma cirratum. Lineage (NCBI taxonomy): Eukaryota > Metazoa > Chordata > Chondrichthyes > Orectolobiformes > Ginglymostomatidae > Ginglymostoma > Ginglymostoma cirratum. The sequence continues at coordinate 14,912,075 of JAHRHZ010000088.1, read as the reverse complement.
GCACCAGTTTGGACCAAAGGGCCTGTCTCCATTGCTGTAGGACAAAAGAAAAACCAAATAAAAACAAAAACAAAAAAAACTTGAATGACAAAAGAAATTGTGAGCTTAGTCAAAAAGCAAAAGGAGGCATACGTAAGGTTTAGGAAACTGAAGACAGATAGAGTCCTTGAAGAATATAAACACAGCTGTAAAGAACTGAAACAAGGAGTCAGGAGTGCTAAAATGGGCCATGAAGTGAAACAGTTTCAGAAAAATCCCAAGACATTTTATACATACATAAGGAGCAAGAGCGCAGCTAGGGAAAGGCTAAATCCATTCAAGGACAAAAAAGTGAATTTATGCATTAAATTAGAAGAAGTGGGTGACGTCATTGACGAATACTTTGCGTTGACATCCAGGAGAACAACACGGTTGATGGGAGTCTAGAGAGGGGTAAGTTGATATTCCAGGGCATGTCCATGTCAAAAGTAGGTGGTGTTGGGTGTTTTGAAAACAGTTAAGGTAGACAAGTTCCCAGGAAAAATATGGACTTATTAGCAATAGGGAGCATGGTTTTGTACCAGGAGGTCGTGTCTCACAAACTTGTTCAGTTTCTTGAGGAAGTGACAACGATAAATGATGACAGCAGGGCAGTAGATGTTGTCAACACGGACTTTAGCAAGGCCTTTGACAAGATCACTGATACAAAAGGTGAAGTCACATGGGATCCACTGTAACCTGATAAAATTGTTACAGAAGTGGCTTAATCATAAATGATTAAATCATAAATCATAAATCATAAATAAGTGGTGGGGTGTTTCTCTGACTGGAGATTATGACAAAGTGGTGTTCTGCAAGGATCAGTGCAGGGACCCTTGTGGCTTATGATAATTTTAATACACGTAACTCGTAAGTTTGTGGATGACACAAAGATAGGGGGAACTGCGAATAGTAAGGAGGATTACCAGAGAATTCAGCAGGATACCTACAGACTGGAGAGTTGGGCAGAGAAACGGCAGGTGGAATTTAATCCAGACAAATGCGAGCTGATGTATTTTGGAAGGTCTAATGCAGAAGGGAAGTATACAGTAAATGGCAGAACCCATGGTAGTATTAACATGCAGAGGGATCTAGGCAAACAGGTCCACAGTTCCTTGAACGTATAAACAAAAGTGAATAAGGTGGTCAAGAAGCATATGGCATGCTTGCCTTCATCGGTTGGGACACAGTATAAAAATTAGAAAATCATGTTGCAACTGTATAGAACTTTAGTTAGGCCACATTCGGAATATTGCATTCATTTCTGGTCACCACACTACCAGAATGAGGCTGTACAGAAGGTAGAGAAAAGGTTTACCAGGATGTTGCCTCATTTGGAAGGTATTATCTATGAGGAGAGATTGGACAAAATTGGCTTGTCTTCACTTGAATGTCAGAAGTTGAGGGGTGGCCTTGAGGGGTGGAAGTTTACAAAATTATGAGAAGCACGGATAGAATGGATAGTCAGAGTCTTTTGCCCCCAGAGTAGAAAGATTCAATTACTAGGGAACACAGTTTAAGGTAAAAGAGACTAAGTTTAAAGGAGTTACACAAAGGGAGGTAAGTACCTGGAATGCGCTGCCAGAGGAGATGGTAGAAGCAGACAGCAGCATTTAAGAGGCATCTTGATAGCTACATGAAGAGGTAGGGAATACAGGGATATGAACTATGTAGAGGCAAAAGGCTTTTAGTATAGAAACGCATCATGTGTTGATGCAGGTTAGGTGGGACCAAGGGCCTGTTCCTGTGCCGTACTGTTCTTTGTTTTTTGTATTACTTTACTCCACTTCAAGAAACGGCTTTAAACACATCCAGTTGTTACATTAATTCATTTTTGTAGTTAGTTTTTCTTTACTGGTTCACTGGGTGAATTTTCCACCTAAATGAAACCATTTAACAAAATATTTGACAGTGGAAATGACGTGTAACTAACTGCTGAATTGAATTTAAGGGTCTCATTCTTGGGATTGTGTAAGTTCTGACTGAATCCATTCAACAATGAGGAGTAAGCGAAAAGTGTACAAAGTCAGCTTTCATCTTGCTGAAGGAGGGACTGTTTCATTTTAAGATGTTCAATATGAATATGATTTCTAGGTTGGCCATTCTGAAAGATCTATGAAAATCTTTAAAAATCCTTTGAAGAGTAAATAGACCTTATTTCAGCATCAATTCTCTATGGCCAGTACACTTGTCAAATTGGTTCATTAGAGGGAGAAGAAAAAGTGTGCCTCCCTGTTAATCAACTGAAAAAAAATGTCGTTTTCAACATGGAGGAAGATCTAATGGCAATACTTCCTGAACTATATCCCATTGATGTTCAGATAGGTCGTGACACAACAGAACAAAGCAAAAGAGGGACAGCACTAAAGAGCATAACTGCTTTGCGCTCCTTTCCAGGTCCTACAGGCAGCCTTTTAAAATGCACCAGAATTTAAACATTTCAAAGAGATAACCAATCTTTTTCCAAAATAGCTGAAAAACGAACAAATACAAACCTGCAACCATAACTTGTCATGCTGGGACCACTTCCCACCAGCGATACACTGAAATGTGGCATTTTGTCCTGCATTCACTTCCACGTTCTGTAGCCGAAGGAAATGAGGGGCTTTCCCTAAAGAGAAATTCCCAAAGTAACAAGATCAGTTGGTAATCCCAATACTAGATGGAACTTATTTGGTTAAAGCTGCTTGCATGGAATGTCTTTAGGGTTTCACCAAATTAGCCACAAAAACTTTGAAAGTTTGCCAGGAATCCTGTTTTGGAAATCTAGCTCGAGTTAATATATTGCTAATCATAGATAAATAATGACCAGCTATAGCTAATTTTTAGAAATTCCAAGAACATTCAAATTAAGTAATAATTAAGAACATCACACCAGTATCATTAAAAAAAATTGCCTGAATTTTGCAATACTAATAATTTGGGGTGTAACAGCATAATTGCTGTTCAGGAATAAATCAGGTGGCAAGCTCAGATTTCTACATTTGAGTACTTTAATGCAGAAATCAGGATGTTACTCTGAAAGTTGGCCCGTTGCTCTGGAATGTTCACTTGTAACAGTGTCTCACTGAAAAGCTTCTCATTCAAATACAGGCTTTGGTCGATGTTGGATACTTGCTAAACTAGTCAGAAAACTTTTATAGTCTTCTCCATTCAAATGTAATTGAATTTGTCTGGCAGCAATCAAGCATTCGATGTGACACTGAAAATTCATTTTTACATGGGTGACATCTAATTTCTTCAAATTCTAATTGTTGTTTGGGGATGATGATGGGGCAAGTGGGAATGAGGGAAGAGAAGTAAGGAAGTAGGGGTAGAGGGTGAAGTGGGTGTGGGGTGGAGAAGGGAAGTGGGCAGGATGCTGTGCAGCTTTCATTTCTAATCACTGCAACTTTCAAAAGAAATCCTGAGAGCAAGTATAATTCATGAGTTCTAGTCTGCTGTTATTGACTGTTATGTCAGGATCCTAGGATCTTGAAGGGATCGTCAGTGAAAGAGTTTAATCTTAAATCCACCAGATCTAAACTAACTCCAATTTTTTAAACAGTCTTTTTCATTAGAAAAGATAAAACTAAGCTGAAGTAACTTAACAGGAGCAAGGTAATAGGAGGAAAGGTATAATTAATCAGCAAACAAAAAATATAAATTCATTTTTCCAAGACGTTTAAAGGATTAGCAAAAATATACAAAGATAGAAATTAATACAACCAATGAAATCACACCCTGGTCATATTATTGTTTGTTGTATTCATACAAAATTCCTTCGACCATTTTAATAGAATTATACATCCATTTAAAATAAATTAAAAGTATTAGTTACGATGGCAAAATATACAAATGTGTTATTTTGTATAGAATATCAGGCCTAAAAAGGATACGAATGCAATGTTACTTTAGAAATTATTTAGACTACATCGTTTTGACAATTTACCTTGTCTCTCACAGGGTACAGATGCAGAGAAGCTGAACAACAATTAAGTTATTACAAAGCAACATTTGTCATTTCATATTACCCATTTCAGAGTAATATTTACTTATTAAAAAGTGAAAATTATCATTAGCTCCTCAGACTTGTTGCCAATGATACAATTCTAATACTAACAGTTCTGAAACCAATAGAATAATGTTTCCTTGCTCTCCTACAGTCCACATATTCCGGATAACTTCTTCCTCAGTTATTTTGTATAACTGAAATCATCATGTTTGTTTGGAAATTCATATTGATATCCTCTCCCTGTCAATAACTTTCCTTCACTGAGAGAGATTTCTGTCATCTGCAGCTCTCTGACCCAATCCTCTTGCAAGCTCTGTCTCTGAAATTATTGCTCTTATATGAAGTTCCTCTCCTGCATATAACACTCTTAGCTATTCTTACGGCTTAGAGATAGTCTCAGTTTTTCTCCCTTTCTGAAAGTAACTTTGCATAACTCCAAACTTCTTTCTCTCAGTTATTGCCTTTATTCTTTGCTACCCACTCCACTTTCACTTAATGGCTCTTACAATATCGCGGAGACCTCGTTATCTCTGCTAGCCTGGGAACACAAACAGGAATGGCGTTGCTCATTGTTTTGTAATGTAGGAAGCTGAATATCATAAAGGGCAGATTGGAAAATCTGTCTTTGCAGCATTTCACTCCACATTGTCTGACAAAAAATAACAACAGGATGGGACTAAATGTTGGGAGCTGTGAGAGTTTCACAATACGACAACTTAAAGATGCATCATTAGCAGCATAATATGTGACCTATGCTGTTTACCTGTCTACTGTTTATTAAAGTCACACTAGTAATTCACTTAATTTTATACTAACTGAAACAGCAGGTCAGATATTCTGCTGTCCACCTTTCAACAATTATGTGTAAACAAAAAAAAAGTAATATTTTTCCTCTCAAAATCCTACCTAACACCCCAGATAATGAGCAGGGTCAGCATCACCTCAAAGGACGAAAAGGGTAAGAAAAAGCATGGGGGTCATTTCCAACTGCCTCTTGGATGCTCACCTTTAATGGAATAAAAATTGAGTGGGTTACGTGAAAGGACCTTCCACACCAATTTACTGCCCAGCCAGTTAAGTTGAAAATTACCTCACATGATTTAGATTCCTCTGAGATGTCAACTGATTATTCATGTTTTATGTTAAAAGCGACTTTAATATTATCCAGGGGGCACATTTTTAAACTGAGAGGTAGGCGTGCTGGGAATTGATATCTGGTTGTAGATCAAAATTCAGAACCAGTCACCTACTTTTACCAGGCCCAATAGGGTATCTAAACAATCACAGAATAAGCACAGGCCTAATAATTCTGTGTTGCTATAACAACAATTTGATGTCAGGTTATCAGAATAATAGTTACTGCAGGGCGAGGAATTGTGTTAAGAATATATTAGTTTTTTTGATCTTTAAATAATTGACTTCAAAACTAACTCAAAATTTTGATGTCATTTCCCAGCAAGCACAGGATTATCTCAGGGGGAAACAAAGAGATTTGTGTAAGAATTTGTTGTTGCTATGGTAAAATGAGGTACTGTAGCAAACTATGATTGCTATGAGATGTATGGAATGAAAAATATGTAGTAATGTATGACTGGAAAATAAAGCACGAAATGAAGAGTGTAACTATCTTTAGGTTCAATAAATCCCAATCCAGCTGTGGTTATTGGCGAGATTTTCGGTGCAAAAAAATCAATACAGGAGAGAAAAGTGTCGAACATTAGTGTACGAATGCAAAAAAAGAGAGTCTGGTCATTGTTCCCAATCTTATCATGTCCTAATTCCAACACTTCTAAATAAAACAAGTTCAGTTGATAAGAAATTGAGAATGAAATGGCTTCAAATGTGCAGGAGAGTCAATCAATCAATCTCTTTTAGATTTAACAATATAATAGCTATCAAACATAAAAATATTTCCAGATCAAATGGAATATTCATAAAACTTCTCACACTTCTCATGAGAAACAAGTTGCACTAACATTGAAAATTGCCTGCAATCATTCAAAAAGGCGTTTGACAGCTGAGTTACTGATTTATATACTGACCTTATTCTTTTCTTTACTGAGGCAGTAGATGGTGTGGACTGACTAATTAGCTGCACTCATTTAGTGCTGTAATGGTCAGGCTCTTAGACAAATAATGGCTTTGTTTTGTTTTCCTTTGGATGACTCTGGTTCCTCCTAAAGCACCTTATTATTTTCAGTTATGGCATGGCATCATCAAATGTCCTCTTGCTGTTGTATTTGTAGTTGCATCCATTCCCCTTTTCCCCAAGACTGAAGTCTAATCATCTTCTCTCTCCAAGCTCATGAAGCTCTTTTAGATTCCCTGCAGAACTGCATTTGTTTGGTGTTTCTGGGTTAGACCTTTTCCTTTACCTCACTTACTATTGCCACTTTCAGAAGTTTGTTTGCTGTGTGATAGCTGGTCTTGCCATATTGGTTAAACAGTGTTAAAACAAATTGTAGTTTCTTCCATTGATTTCTGCAACCTATTTTAAACACCTCCAAAACCCATGATTTGCTGACCAATGAACTGTTTCTTGTTTCATTTGGCTCAGAACTCAGCATTTCTGACATTCTAATAAAATGGGTCCATGCAACTGGCTCAAAGTGTTAGCACATTATTAACTCTCACACAATATAAATTTGAATCCTAACATACTCTAGTAATCCACATGCATCTTTTCTATTCCCATGCAGTGTGGTACAACTACCTAGTCCCACTTCTATATCATTCCATCTGGTTTATTGATCTCTAATATTGAAAAGCATGGCCAACTGTGGTGATAAGCCTGCGCTTGGAATGGTTGCCTTGCAGGACATCCATAGATTATCCTATTCCACTTGGAGCCACAGAATCATAAATATATAAAACTTAGTTTACCTCTTCCTGGGTAGTCCCTTCATAGAGCTTTGCTAAAGCCACTGTAGACTCAAACACATAGGATGCATAGTTTGCCTAGTTATTAACAGATTTCTAGTGGGGTTCTTTAAAAGGAGTTGTTTCTAATTTTGAAGGTTCAATATACAACATGACACTGTACAAGTGAAAGTCAACAGTTGACAGTTTACCACCCAGCATACCTCTGGGGAGAGTGTGGCAAGTACTCATAACCCATGAGTATTCACAACAATTCCATTTTTCTGGCCCCAAAACTAGGCACAAAGTTCCAGTTCCTTCCCTATACTGTTTAAACTCTACAATGAAAAGCTATAGTGAAGTGCTCTTTTGTAAAACTGTATTTGTTTAGCTTTTCTAGGTCAGCACATCTCCTTCACCTCACTTTACATTGCCACTTTCAGACATTGGTTTGCTTCAGTTCTGAAGAAGGGTCACTGGGCCCGAAACATTAACTCTGCTTTCTCTCCACAGGAGCTGCCAGACCTGCTGAGTTTCTCCAGCAATTTTGTGTCGCTTCTGAAGAGTTCTTTCAATTTGAGCAACTTATTCTTTTAGAACTTAAACCAGAAGCTGATATTTATGAATTTTTCTTGAAAAGAAAACAATTCTTGGAATGTATGGAATCTGCCAAATCTGTCTTAAGTTATACTATAATACAATTGTTTTAGAACAAATTGATTTACTATAAAATTCACTTTGAAGTTTACCTCCGTCAATTGTAAAACAATCCCTAAGAACCAACTGCATTCAGATTGGGTCATGCATAGGGGTGTCCCTAGAGGCTATTAACAAACCAGTTCAGTGGCCTTTATGGTCAAGATCCTTTCCTCTGGTATTAGCTCTCAAGTAGCTGGATTTATTGGATTCAATTATGGTAATCTATAGCAGAAGGACTTAAACTTCTTAGGGCTGTTAGTCTAGTACCATAGCCTTCTATTAAAAGGTTACGTTTTAATTAATGTTGAGGTATTTCAGCACCGGTACTTGCAAAATAATTTTTAAACTTCACCCAGACATTTCCCATTGCATCAGACCTTTCGTAAATTCAACTTCCTCGTTCAGTAAGTCACAAATGATAAAGTTGAAGCAAACTGATGTATATAATTAGTTATTTCAAGAATCCCTTGTTTTGTTACACATTTAGTTGAATTTAGTTTTTAGTCCATAACAGACATGAATCCAAATTTATTGCATCCTCTTCTCAAAACATCATGATATCCTTGTTCATTATATTAACAGTTCTTCAAATACAGCTTTCACTTTCCTACTTTCACTAATGATCTGTATCATAAAACTAAATATTATACACCAGCACAGAGAACCTCTTTTGAGTGCCTGATCAGGTCTTCTCTGAAATTCCTCAGAAGTTGTACAGGGTCTAAAATGAATGACTAATGACCCTCATCGTCCAAGTGCTCACACAACCCAAGCTAAAACATTAAACGTTCAAGCGCTGTCAACAAAGCGGTCAACCGAAAATTGTTCTTCATCTAAAAGATGGGATTAAATCCACACAGAAAGAGGTTGAGACAGAGGTGTGAGTGGTCTGTTCCAAGCCAATAAAGTAAACAGATTATGAGGCATTGGGTTATCTTTTTAAACTTTGGAACAATAGAAGCAGCATGAATGGGTCTGGTCAAGCTCCCACAGAACCAGGATTTTTGTTTATAGCTTTCAGTAGTTACTGGGCTCTTGAAACTGGATGTGGAAGCTGTTATTCTTCTCTCGCTCATAACCAAAAACTGGGGCTTGCTTTCTGCTGCTAGAATTAGATGAGAGGCAATCTATTTTACTGAACTTGCCTTTGATAAGGCTGTGTTTATGGGATGTTACTATATTGGAACAGTTGCTGTTCATATTCTAATTTTTTGTTTTTTTGCCTGCATTTTACCTATTGACTAAGAATAAAATGTGTTTTGCTTCAAGCTTGGTAGTTTGACCAACCAAGTTGCATCTAGAACACAACGTCTTACACTTGCCTTTAAAAATAGGAAAAAGTTGGGGTCTAGGCCATCTTCTTAACATATTTTAAGGGGGTTTGGACTGGTCCATAACAGTGTTCATGCTGTAAATATGCTAACTCAGGCAAAACATCATCTCCGGTTTCATACCGCACCTGAGGATTTTGTTACGTATTCTTGGATTGACATACAGATAAGCCTTCACATTCTCATTCATTATCATCAGCACTGAAGGGATTTAGGTGGGACACTGACCAGTACAAGAACTTCTTCAGCATAAAGCTCATGTCGATCAGTCCCTTTGCTATGTTTCCATGTCTAAAAGGCAAGGTATAGGTGGAAGATTGAGATTAGCTGAATATCTTGCAAAACTTGTAATTTTATCTCTTCTTTGAAGCCATCTTGTTGAGATTAGTTGGCATTGCCATTGAGAATGACAGAAAAAAGATTGGTCAGTGAAAACTACCATTGCCATGCTACCTTAATCAGAGTTTCCTTTGCACCATCCAAGGTACTGGCTATTGTATGAAATGAACTAGAGGATTTTAAGGTTATTGCTGCAATTTACTTGTGTCTAGGTCTATGTTAAAGCAACTTCCTGGGCTGTCAGAGAGAAGGCAACAATAGATCATATGAGATGACAGTAATGACCCAGAGCTTCCCCCTTAGGTGAGGAAACTCCTTTGATGGCTAGCACATCCATGCCACTTACTTGTCCAACTCCTGTAATACATGAGACAGGACAGGGACAGGATTGTGGGTGGCATGGGAAGGCCATCCACGAGGTTGTACGTTCTTCTCCATTTTCATGCCTGCTATTGCGGGGTGGTTGTGTAAAATCTAATCCTCCGTTAGCTTTTTGCTCCATTTCGTGGGCTAATCGGACGAAGAATTCAGTCTGTACATGCATTCCTTTCCAACCCCAAGTGAGACACAAATCTTTCTTTCTGTTATGACATTTTCATGAAATACACCATCTATATCAGAAGCTTTGAAAGGTTTCTTGAGGATTGCATTGATGTTTCAAGTGCAGAATTGTTAGATCTTCAAAGAATCACTTTTGTTTCAGTTTTATATTCCATTGTCCAAAATTGATGGTCATTAAAAATTCAAGTGCCTCTTAGTGTCCTGTAACCTGCATGGTTTGCTGTTTGGGTTTAATTATAAAGAGAATCACAATGATAGTACATGAGAGATCACATCTGCCTATAGTCTGCTGTATGGAAAGATTGGTTATTAAAATCAGAGAAAGGAAAGTATTACAAGAGTTCACAAGTGTTGAAATATTGGTATCAGTGATTTAATTTCCAGGTACATCAGTCCAACGTATCTCATGCTTTTCTATTTGGTTTCAGTTTTCTTAAAATTGTACATTGACTAAGTGGAGGAATTTTATTTATAAGGTTATTTAAAAATAAGCAAATAATAGGAGGCATGAAAAACAATGCTGATGACTAGAAGTACAGCTGTTACAGCGTGAAAGAACAAGAACAAAGAACAATAGAGCATAGGAACAGGCCCTTCAGCCCTCCAAGCCTGCGCGAATACATTTTGCCCGTCCATACTAAAACTGTCTTCACTTACAGGATCCATATCGCTTCCTACTCATGTATTTGTCTGAGTACGTCGTAAATGCTGTTATTGTGTCTGCTTCCACCGCCTCCTCTGGCAACACGTTTCAGGCACTGACCACCCTCTGTGTGGAAAAACATGTCTCACACATCTCTTAAACATCCCCCCCCCCCCCCAGTAATTGACACCTCCACCCTGGGAAAAAAGCCTCATACTTTTGACTATATCCATGCCATTCACAATCTTATAAACTTCTATCAGGCCACCACTCAACCTCCTGCGTTCCACTGAAAACAAACCCAGTGTATACAAACTTCCTTCATAGCTAAAATCCCCCATACCAGGCAACATCCTGGTAAATCTTCTGTACACTGTCCAAAGCATCCACATTCTCCTGGTGGCGTGGTGACCAGAACTGTACGCAATATTCCAAGCAGGTTCTAACTAACCAAAATTCTATAAAGCTGCAGCGTAACTTGTCTATTCTTATACTCAATGCCGCTTCCAATGAAGACAAGCATGCCATAAGCCTTTTTTTACTACATTATCCACCTGTGCTACTACCCTCAGTGATGTGTGGATCCGTACACCCAGATCCCTCTGCATATCAATACTCCTAAGGTTTCTGCCATTCACTGTATAATTTCCACCTGTACTTGACCTTCCAAAATGCATCATCACCACACATTTGTCTGGGTTAAACTCCATCTGCTATTTTTTTGCCCATTCCTCCAACTGATCTATATCCTGCTGTATCCAATTTGTTCTCTTGTCTCCTTCAATATTCTGGGATAGATCCCATCAGGAGCTGGGACATATCCTTCAAAAAGGGTCTAGGCCCGAAACGTCAGCTTTCCTGCTCCTATGATGCTGCTTGGCCTGCTGTGTTCATCCAGATCTACACCTTGTTATCTCAGATTCTCCAGCATCTGCAGTTCCTACTATCTTTATCCCTAATAAGTCCATTTGCTTTTAAATGGATATAGATCTTGTCCCCGAGGATCTTTACCAGTAATTTCCCTATCACCGATGTGAGTCTCACAGGTCTGTAATTATCAGGATTATCCCGGCTACCCTTCTGAAACAATGGGACAACATTAGCTATTCTCCAGTCCTCTGGGACCTCACCTGTGGCCAAACAGGATACAAAGTTGACTGTCAGTGCTCCAGCAATTTGTTCTCTTATCTCCTTCAATATTCTGGGATAGATCCCATCAGGAGCTGGGACATATTAACCTTAATACTTTTCAAGCTGGACAACACTTCTTCCATTTTAATGGCACTTGGCTTAGAAACTCGACAGTCCCTTCCCCAAGATCATCCTTCACTAATTCCTTCTCTTCAGTGAATACCAACACAAAGTACTCATTTAGGACCTCACCTACCTCTTCTGGCTCCACACATAGATTCCCTCCTTTGTCCTTGAGTGGTCAAACCCTTTCCCTGGCTACTCACTTGCTTTTTATGTATGTATAAAATGCCTTGGGATTCTGCTTAATCCTACTTGCTAATGACTTTTCATGACCCCTTTCAGCCCTTCTAATTCCTTGCTTAAGTTCTTTCCTACTTTCCTTATATACTTCAAGGGTTTTGTCAGTTCACATCCTCTTAGACCTTACATACACTTCCTTCTTCTTTCTGATCAAGGTCATCCAAGGGTCACATAACTTGCCACATCTATCCTTCATTCTCGCAAAAACGCCCCACTCCTAAACTCTTATCAACTACCGTGTGAAATACGCCCATGTGTCTGATGTGGATTTACCCTCAAACAGCCGCCTCCAATCAAAATTCTCTCGTTCCTGCCTAATATTGTTGTAGTCTGCCTTTCCCCAATTTAACACCTTCACCCAAGGACTGCTGTTATCCCTATCCATGCGTATCTTAAAACTAACGGTATTATGGTCACGACTCCTAAAATTCGCCCCCACTGAAACTTCAGTCAACTGGCCAGGCTCATTTCCCAAAACCAGGTCCAGTGTAACCTTCCCTGTTTACATATTGTGTCAAGAAACGCTCCTGAATGGTCCTTACAAATTCTGCCCCATTCAAGCCCCTAGCATGTAGGGAGTCCCAGTCAATGTAGGGCAAGTTAAAATCACCCACCACAACAACACTGCTGTTTTCACATCTTTGCAAAATCTGTCTACATATTGACTCCTCTATTTTCCACTGGCAGTTAGGGGGCCTGTAGTATACCCCTGGCATGGTGATGTCACCTTTCCTATTCTGGAGTTCTACCCATATTGCCTCGTTGCACGAGTCCTCCAATGTATCCTCCCTCAATACAGCTGTGAGAATACTCCTTTACCAGTAATGCATCTCCCTTACCCTTTGAATGGTTTACTCTTGCCCCGAACCAAATGAGCTCAAAGAAACATGGCAAGACTCCTCAGAAATTCACCAGGATCAGCAGATGTTGCAGTCAACCAATGATAAAGTGAATCTATTTTACCATGCAGTTTAAAACCCTCTCCACTTTCCAGAGAATAACAAAGTTTTCCAAACTTTAAGTCATCCTAACATTAGGTAAAATCAGCTGCAGCAGAGGATGAGAACAAGGGTGATATAGGAAGTGTCAGTGTCACCTATTTAGTACACAGTCCAGGAATGTAGTGGCCAGAGTAATGCTCTGGCAAACTGACTTCAAATAACAGCTTGGCAGCTAGTGGAACTTAAATTCAATAAATTAAGGGCCTCACTTGGCATTGGGGTGAGCCGGTCTTCATTGCTGGTAACATTACAACATGAGATCCATGATGACTTGCTATTTGGATTTAGTACTGACTTGACCATAGAAGACAGAGGGTAGTGGTGGAAGGGTGTAACGAATGGTGTTCCATATAGATCCGAACTGGGACCTCTGCCATTTGTGATATATTTCATATATTATATATTGTTTATATATTTTATATATTATAATATATGTATAATATATAAAATATCACAAACGGTAGAGCGTATATATAGGAAACAAAACTGAATTGCTGGAAAAGCTCAGCAGGTCTCGCAGCATCTGTGAAGGTAAAAAACAGAGATAACGTTTCAGGACTGGTGACCCTTCCTCAGAACTGGCCTTCCTCAGTTCTGAGGAAGGGTCAGTGGACCCGAAACGTTAACTCTGTTTTTTCTTTCACAGATGCTGCCAGACCTGCTGAGCTTTTCCAGCAATTTCTGTTTTGTTTCCTGATTTACAGCGTCCGCAGTTCTTTCTTTTTTTTATATGTATATATAGAAATGACTTGGAAATATAGATGTGTGGGTTGGTAAGTTTGCAGATGACACAAAGATCAGTGGAGCTGTAGATAGTGTAGAAGGTAATCAAAGGATACAGTGGGATATAGATCAATTGCAGATACAGACAGAGAAACGGCAGATGGCATTTAATCCGGGTAAGCGTGAGGTGTTGTGCTTTGGGAGATCAAATGTTAAGGAAAAGTATACCGTTAATGGCAGGACCTTGAACAGCATTGACATATAGAGGAATCTTGGGTTTCAAGTCCATAGCTCCCCGAAAGTGGCCACGCAAGTAGATAAGATGATAAAGGCATATGGCATGCTTGCCTTTATTGGTTGGCACACTGAGTACAACAGTCAGGTTATCATGTTGCAGCTTTATAAGACTTTGGTTACTTAGAGTACTGCATTCAATTCTGTTCGTCGCATTACAGAATGATGTGGAGGCTTTGGGGAGGGTGCAGAAGAGGTTTACCAGGATGCTGTCTGGATTAGAGGGTATGAGCTATAAGGAGAGGCAAGAAAAACTAGAGCTGTTTTCTCTTGAGTGGTGAAAGCTGAGGGGAGACTTGACAGAAGTCTATAAAATTATGAGGTGCATAGATTGGGGAAAAATATTCTGTCAACCCTGAGTCGAAATGTCTAATATTTGGCCAGGGGCGGGGTGGGGGGCATGCATTTAGGGTGAAAGAGGGAAATGTTCAAAGGAGATGTGAGGGGCAAGTTTTTTTTTTGAAAAAAACCACACAGTGATAGCTAGCATGGGGCTGGATGAACACAGCAGGCCAAGCAGCATCATAGGAGCAGGTGTCTGGAATGCGCTACTGGGGTGGTGGTGGTGGTGGAGGAGGCAGACAGGATAGCAGCATTTAGATAATCACAAGGAATGGAGGGATTATGTACAAATGGCAGGCAGAAAAGAGGAGTTTAATTTGGGGTCATGTTTAGCACAACATCATGGGCCAAGGGGACTGTTCCTGTGTTGTACTGTTCTAAGAGCTTGTAGGCATCAAGAATACTGACATCAGCAGTGATGCCTGATTTTATGGTCTTTCCCCATCTGCCATCCTCCATACTGGTGACAATGGTGTGTAAAATTCAGATCAAGATTACAACCGTGAACTTAAACTACAACATGTGTTTCCATGTCCCAAAAGTGTAATTGTTGGATATGGCAGAGTTTTAAATCATAATGAGGCAGCCTACCGAATGTGACTGCATGAAATCCTGGTATTTTGAGGCCTGGGCCTGGTTAACGGATCACCATCAAGCTGCCTACAGCCTGGGGGCTCGCTGGCTCAGGAACAGTTCTGAAATTTCCTTGAAAAGTAGGTCAGGCCTGCAAGGGCATCAGAGTGTAATGTTGGGAAGAGACTGTACATAAATTATAGAAGTTTTCCTGAAAGCTTAGGCGAAGTATTGATATTATGAGAGCAGCATGCAAGTTCATACTCTGGCTGCATCTGACAATTGGATTTGGCTCCAATTTGTAAAATTTAAATTGCCTAGAGTTTGATTTGATGGGTTAATGGTAATTGTCTGGTTGGCAGGTCATAACTAAATGAGGTAACACAATTGTCAGTGCTTAGGCCTCAGTTATTTATAACCTTTATGAGACATTACTGGCCGGGAAAAGTAAGCAGCAAGAAAGATGCAAAAAAAAGGCTACAAACACATATAATTAGGTTAACTCAGTGGGCAAGAACTCAACAGATGGAATTCAATGTGAAGGAATGTAAAGTTATCAAAATTTGGAATGAAAAATAGAAAAACTGACATTTTAAAAAACATGTAATGGAAAATTTCAGTCTTCAAAAGGGACCTGGGAGTTATTGTTAGTGGATCACAGAATATTAACAAGTAGGTACAGAAAGCAATTCAGAAATAGGTTTTTAAAAAAAAAAAAAAAAAAAAAAAAAAAATAATTTGTTCACCCAACAGACAGGGGCATAGCTGGCTGGGCCAGCATTTGTTGCCCATCCCTAGTGCCATGGAAGGTGGTGGTGAACCAGCCTCTTGAGCCACTGCATTCATGGGCTGTAGGTAGAAGCACAACGCTGTTAAGGAGAGAGTTCTGGGATTCTGTCCCAGCAACACCGAAGGAACAGCTATCTTTCCAAGTCAGGATGGTGTGTGACCTGAGTAACAACTTGCAGGTGGTGGTGTTCCCATGTATCTGCTGCCCTTGTATCCTTCCGAAAAGTTAGTGGCTGCGGGCTCAGAAGCTACTGTCTAAGGTTTTGGGTGAATTTCAGCAGTATGTTAACTGTTGTCTGATGAGATTCACACACATGAAATATAGAAGTGATCACATGACCTTCATCGGTAAGGGAGGAGGTACTAGAGTTATCATGTGAATACAGTGCTGTCTAGTATACTGTTTAAGACCAATAAGATAATCAACTATCTATCTACAGACATAAATAAGAGGAAACTTAAAGTATATCAGAAGTTAAAAGAGCTTTACTTAGCAATGCAGCCTCACAGACATCGAATGAATATACTTTAACAGCCTAAGACGTTTCAAATGAGTATCTCAACTTGCAGGTAGCAGTATTGACATCAAAACACAAGGTAAAGCAGGCGGCAGCTGGGGTGAGAAAAATTCTAGAACCAGGATCTGATGTTAAAAGTGAGGAGAAGAAAAAGGAAAGACTCAAAGAAGGTACACCAAAAACTTTAGAAGACTTTTGAGGAAAATACAGTTGTGGAAAAGACTCTAAAAGGCAGGTAATGACCCTCAGAATACTTTGAAACTGAAATAACTGCACAGAGGCCGGTATCCCATCACTATGACACCCTTTATTTACTTGTGCACAGTACACGGGCTGTGACCGTCTCACCTGAACTGAGGAGAGTCTAATCTTCTGGTTATTTCTTTTTCCTTATCTCCTGGCTATACTCTTTTTAAGAAACTGTACAAAAATGCAAAATAAATCAAAGTAACAGTCAAAGCAAACAATAATTTACAGGGAAATGAACATGGTGAAACAAACCCCAAATTCCACCATAACTCACCATGAGAAAAAAAGTACATACAAGACAAATCCATACAAACAACAACAACAACAACAACAACAACAACAACACTGACACCTCTGGCCCACCCTTACATGCCTTCTGACCACCTCTAAGACAACCTGCTCCCACACACCTTCCAGCACTTGGCCTGCCCCTATTCACCTTCCGGTCTGCTCTAGGACAGCCTGTGCCTATGTCCTCTCAGGACGACAGTTTTTGGGTGACCTACAAACCTACCAGCTCTCTTTAAGGCCCGCTAGACCCAGGGACACACAAAACACAGTATGTATGAAACAATCCAAACATAAAGGGCCAAGTTCACACCTGAAAGCAGCAAGCACACCCCTCGCAGCACACATACAGATACTGAGTCCATCCTTGAGGCCTGGTCTGCTTGCAGAAATACAGCAGGTTCCCAGAGGCCAGGCCTACACTCAAGGACACAGCCCACCTACAGACGGCTTGTCTACCACAAAGACCTGGTCCACCCACAGAGGCCTAGCCTATTCATGGAAACACAGCCCACTCGCAAAGGCACAGCTGACTCATGGAGACTCAGTCCAGACACAAAAAGATGAAAACATATGCAAAAGTAAAGTGCAAATACTTAAAACTGTGATGCAGGGAGCAAGCCTTACTACCAAGTCCACTTTGCTTCAGTTCTAACAATAACAATACACTGGCTGTAACTGGTCTGTATTTTTTTTAAAAAAGCAATTCCCCACTGAGAATTAAAATCCAGCACCTGCATGGAAATCAGTTCTCAAGAAATGAAAAAGAATCCACAGTATCACTGACTGTGGGTAAATAGCTTGGAGTCAGTCAGCTGAACTGAGGAGACTTGAATCTCCTGGTTATTTCTTTTCTTATCTTCTGGTTATTTCGGTCAGCCAAGGCTTTCCTGATTGATTGGGGTTGTTAATCTGAGCCAATGACCTCATAGTCAATGAGATCCAGCTGATCCCAATCAGTACATCCCTCCCCACCTAAGTCCAGAGATGTAGACCTGGTCTTTTGTTTGGAGCTTCTCTTGTGATGTTTCACCCCCACCCAAGTCTGGTTCCTCCAACTCGTACTCAGACACAGGCGGCATGTACTGGACTATGGCCCATCTCTTACATCCAGAATGTCTCGGTAGAGTCTCCTTCTCTTCTTTTGGCAGCAGTGGTATGGAGGCTGCATCCATTTCAGCCTCAGAGGTTTCCCCGACGCTAGACGGAGGGAGAGTACCTGCGGTGTCTGCCGGGCCTTCAGTCTGTTCTGAGGGTCCAGGCCAGTTTTGGTCCTGCCCCGTTTTCAAGATAACGGCTTTTAGGTAGTCCACGTGTTTGTTCACATCAGTATCACCTTCCCAAACTTTGCAAGTCACAGGACCAGACCTTGCTTCCACCTCGCCTGGTACCCATACAGGTCCATTTCCATGGTTCCGGCACCAAACTTCATCTCCTGAATTAAATTTTCTCTTTCACTTAGAGGAGGCACATGGCCGGCACTGGCGTTTCTGTTGCCATTTCACCCTCCCCTCCCCACCCCCTCCCCTCCATCATGTCTAGAAGTATCAGGTTTAACCTGGTGTGGAGACTTCTCCCCGTCAGCAGTTTCACTGGAGCTATCCCTGTTGTTGTGTGTGGAGTGGTCCTATAATCAAACAGAAGGGTCTAGGCCCGAAACGTCAGCCTTCCTGCTCCTCTGATGCTGCTTGGCCTGCTGTGTTCATCCAGCTCTACACCTTGGTATCTCAGATTCTCCAGCATCTGCAGTTCCTACTATCTCAGGAACCAGAACAGT
Source organism: Ginglymostoma cirratum (assembly GCA_024137785.1). Taxonomy (NCBI): domain Eukaryota; kingdom Metazoa; phylum Chordata; class Chondrichthyes; order Orectolobiformes; family Ginglymostomatidae; genus Ginglymostoma; species Ginglymostoma cirratum. Next base: position 14,893,583 of record JAHRHZ010000088.1, on the reverse strand, counting down.
TTGGTGTCAATTGACAACATAGGCTGCTTCTTTGAGCCTGCCTTCAACATTTGGGCTGCTCTTTTCACTAGACTGTTGGATAACGGATGGTATAGAGCTGTCCTTATGTGCCAAATGCCATTGGACTTTCAGAAATATTTGACTTCCCTGCTGGTAAATGAAGCCCCATTGTCAGTGACCAATACTTCTGGGAGTCCATGTATTGCAAATAATATTCACAGCTTCACAATTATCATCCGAGTCTGCCGAATGAACGTTATGCCTGTCCAACCGCTTTGAACGGGCATCCACAATGACCAGGAACATTGAGCCCATGAAAAGACTGGTATAGTCAGCATGCACCTGAGGCCACGGTTTATCTGGCCATTCCCATGAATGTGGAGGTGTTGTTGGTGGCAATTTTTGTCCTTGTTGGCACGTTGGGCACTCCTCCACCAATGCAGTTATGTGAATATCCAACTCTGGCCAGACTTAGTTTCTTGCTGGCATCTTCATCTTGGAAACACCTTGATGACCCTGATAGAGTTCAGCCAGTATCTGGCAGCAACCTTTACTCAGGACAATCACCCTTGCTTCCCATAATAATATGCTGTCCTTTACGGTGATCTGGTCTCACCAGGCACCACTGGTGGAGTGGGAGGTGGCTCAAGGCATCCGCATTAGCCACTTGGCTTCCTGGACGGCATTCCAATTTGTACTTGTATGTGCTGAGAATAAGTGCCCAATGCCGATTTCTACCAGAAGCTATTAGTGGTACCTCCTTGTCTTCTTTCAGGAGCCTTAGCAGGGGTTATTAATCAGCAACTATGGCAAGTTCCCATCCAGAAAGGTACTGGTGGAACTGCCTCACACCAAAAATGATCAGTAAACCTTCCTTCTCTATCTGGGGATATTTGCACTCGGCATCAGCCAAAGCCTGGGAAGCATAGTTTATTGGGCCTTCCTTACCTTGGGCCACCAGTGAGCTAACACTACCCCAATACCATACGGGGAGGCATCACATGTCAGCACTACTTCTCCCTTGGGATCATAGTGGGCCAACATCTTAGATGACGATAGCTGCTTTTTCACTTCCCTAAAGGCTGCTTCTTAGCTTCACGACCATTCCCAAGGCTGATCCCTTTTCAGTAGCAGGTGTAATGGTGCCAAGGTGGGGGCCAGGTTACATATGAATTTTCTGTAATAATTCACTAACCCAAGGTAAGACCTAAGCTCCAGTACGGACTGGCAGCTGAGCTCCTTTGATCACCCTCACTTTCTCTTCCAATGAGTGTAACCCGGTTCTGCTGGAACTATAATAGAAGTAGGTCATTTGGAGTGTCTGAAACACATTTTTCCTATCTAAGGCATATGACCAACTGGGCAGAACAGTAAAGCACTAAATATCCAAGTTCTCCTGGTGTTCTTTATTGGTCTTCCCTGTTATTAGCATGTCATCCAGATAAACGGCAACCTGGGGTACCCTTGTAAAATGTTCTCCATGGTCTGCTGGAAAAGAGCACAGGCTGATGATAAGCCAAATGGCAGTCTTGAATATTGATATAAACCCTTATGCGTATTAATTGTAGCACTGTTCTGGGACTCCTTTTGCAGTCACAGTTGCAGGTAGGCGTGGCTCATGTCCAGCTTCATAAAGGACAGCCCTCACACCCCCCACCAATTGTACATACAAGTCCTCTTTGCGAGCGATTGGGTATTTACCTAGCTGTGAGAAGCAGTTTACCATTTGCTTTTAAAATTGCCACAAAGGTGAACTGATTTGTCAGGCTTCACAATCGGTATGACATGTGCTTCCCATTGCTCAAACTGCACTGGTTTGATGATTCCTTCAGTCTCCAGTCTCCTGATTTCTACCTCGACATTTGCCTGGCAAAAGGCATTGGGTGGGCCTTACGAAACATCGGAATTGCGCCTTGGTCAACATGTTAAAAAGTGGCTTTGGCCTCTTTTATAGTTCCAAGCCTTTATTGAAAAACTCCTCAGTATTTCACTCGGACTTCACTGAGGCAGCCACTTTCCAACCAAAAAATGTTGAGCCAATCGAGGTGAATCTTTCTCAACCAATTCTGCCCCAGTAGGCTTGGGCCCGAGCATTTTACTACCATCAGTGGTAACTGCACCAACTACTTCTCAGAGGAGACCAGAACTGAAGCCATGCCCCTAATTTGTGACAGTCCCCCACTGTATGTTCTTAGACTGGCTGAGGACTTGCGCAGGCTTAAAGGTTGGAGTCATGAACAAATCTTCTTAAAGACAGATTCTGCATCTACAGATACAGCTACACCAGTATCAAACTCCACAGGAACTGGGTGACCATTTACCCAAACATTAAATTTTAATTGGCTCCAATTTGGGTGTCACTAAGTAATTTAATTGTTCCAACCCACATGTAGGGGAACTTTCCAGGATGTGCACTCCTCTGGGTACCAGCCTCTGAGTCTTCCTACTCAAATCAGCCCTTGTAGGACTCCTTGGCTATTGGGAGTCCACATACCACCTATAACTACAATGGTTTTTTGGCCCAGATCCTGAAGAACTGCTTAGCTGCCTGGCAGAGCCTTGGCTTTGTTGTGGTGTACTGCTGTGGGTTGGCCTAGGGTCCCTCTGCTCAGGACATGCCCTGCATGAGGCTTTGCGATTGCCTGCACTCAAGAGGTGTTCCCCAAGCTCAGTTGGGCAGGCAAGGGTATCCACTTCCATTGGGATGACCTTGATGCTGAACTTGCTGCATTTTTAATGACAAGGCCAGCTGGGTTTCAGCTACTAGGTCTTCTGCATGGTGACATCACTAATCCCACACACCAAATGGTCTCTCAGCATCTCAATCAGAGAGTTAACCCAAAATCACAGCCCTCTGCCAGTCATCATAACTTCATCAAAAATCCCGATACGGACTCCCCCAGTTCCCTAAACTGCTGAATAAAGCCGATAGCTTCTCAGGATTAGAGGAGGTTTGGGGGTCATAATATTCCTTAATCAACTGTATCAATCCTTGGACAGTTTTAGTGCCTGGTGCCTCTGGGAAAACCCCTTATAACTGAAAATGCTGCAGGTCCACATGCAGTCAGAAGGATTACTTGTTGCTTTTCATCTGCCCCAATATCATTTACTTAGTAAAAAATGCAGCATTCTTTCCACAGACTGGGCCCAGTCTTTGACAGCAGGGTCAAACAAGTTAAGCTTCCCAAACAGAGGCATAATGCCAGAAATGCTTACCCCAACTCAAAGTTGACAGTTTCGAGCAAATGTTCTTCAAGCACGTGCTGTTTTCTCCCATTGCTATTGAAATAACTGCACACAGGCTAGGTCCTGTCCTCAAGTCATGCTTTATTTACTCATGCATAGTACACTGGCTGTGGCCAGTCAGCTCTCAACCTGAGGAGATTCGCATCTCCTGTTTATGCTTTTTTTTTAAACCAGTAGACCAATAAAGTAGGTAGCCTATCAGGGTTAGAGGAGGTTTGGGGTCATAATATTCTTTAACCAACTGTCAACTCTTGGAAGGCTTTAGTGCCTGGTGCCACTGGGAAAGATAAGCCCCTCATAACTGAAAATGCTGCCGGTCCACACGCAGTCAGAAGAGTTTCCTCGCTGATTTTCATCTGACCCAATGTCATTGCCCAAAGTAAAAAAGAAAATCACATTCTTTCCACATACTGGGCCCAGTCTTCAACAGCAGTGTCAAATTTATCAAGCTTCCCAAATAGAGGCATGATACCAGAAATGCCTACCCCAACTCCCAAAATGACACCTTCAAGCAAATGTTGTTCAAGCACATGCTGTCTTCTCCAGTTGCCACTGAAATAACTGCACAGAGGCCAGGTCCCATCATCAAGTCACCCTTTATTTACTAATGCATAGTAAACTGGCTATGGCCAGTCAGGTCTCAAACTGAGGAGAGGCTTTTTTCCTGTTTATATTGGTCAGCTAAGGCTTTCCTGATTGGGCCAGGTTAACAACCCCAACCAATGACCTCATAGTCAATAAGGTCCAGCCAATTCCAATCAGTACTGAAACCTGACCATGGGTCGACAATACTCTGGAGAGTAAAAACACAGGATTAGAATACTTAGACAGTAAAAAGGAAAAACCCAAGTACTTACTCAGGGCAGTCAGGCATGATAATAGGTGGGATAATAGCTCAGGTGCAGGGCTTTCCATTACCTCAAGCACTTGTTAATGCAGAATGCTCACAATGAGGCCAGGTGGGACCTGTGGAAGTGGCAGATTCAGCACCATAGATAGCTTCAGGCTTACCATGGGATGGAACAATGCTCTAAATCAGCACATTTTTATACACTGTCGTTCTATTAATTGATGATTTGGCAAGCATGAAGAAAGTACTAAGGAGCGTGGAACATCGATTAAAGTATTTGATGTGTACTTTGGCCTAAAATTAATTGTCTTACATAAAATGGGTGAGATTTAATCAACATCTGAGCATTGATGGAAGCCACAGAAGCCTCTTTAGTAGATTTAAATGCATCAGGATGTTATGGGTAGGTTGATTTGAAGGACAAATTAATCAGAGACCTTAAATTATTTGGGACGAGGAATAAGGTTGTCAGGTTGTCTCTAATCCCATGAGGATTTAACAGCGAAAGTGGTAATCCTGTTCACAACACAGGCAGAAATCAGGGCCCAAAATCAGCTCGTACTGTGAGGAAACATCAGAGATTCTTGCGACTGTGTCAAGTGGGTAGCCTGCAAGATGGCCGGTTAACCTCCCAACAATCCACCAAAAGAGCAGGAATTAATGACATTGAACAGGTCAGGTTGTACAAGATGTGACTCAAAAAAGAACCACAAGCATTTAGGGCTGTTTCAATATTAGCAGACAGCTTGCCATCATTGAACTCTGAGAGTCAGACCAGCTATAATAAACTCCAAAGTCCAGAAGGCACAGAACTTCAAGGATATGTGCAAATCACTATGAGGCTCGGTCACAGAGGATGAAATATTAATGAAACATTATATGTAGTGAGGACTCATACTACAATCTTATGGAATAGAAGTGCACATATTCATCAAACAGTTTTAGTAAGGGTGGATGCAGTACGTCAGACTGAAAACTACAGAGATTTCAGCAAGAATATCAATATTAAATATTTAGGCAAATTGAAGCAGGACTATCACAATATGCCACCAGAAGATGCTAAAAGCCTTCTTGCACACTTCAAGGAAAACTGTTTATCCTTCAATGGCAAAAGTAAAATCTCCATTGGACAGCATGATTGAAAGCAGAGTTATATTGGAAATGAAAGAACTAACACAATGGTTCCCTTTGAGATTTGTATGTAGAATCACAGAATCCCATGATGGCTATTCAGCCCATTGAGTCTGCATTACCTCTGAGATGCATCCCATTGAGTCCCAACTCCCACCCCATCCCCGTAACCTGCAAAGGTTTTTCTGATGGCTAACCCACCTAACCTGCACATGCTGAACACTGCGGGGCAATTTTTACCATGGCCAGTCTACCTAACCTGCACATCTTTGGACTATGGGAGGAATGTAGAGCACCTGGAGGGAATCCATGCAGACACAGGGAGAACATGCTAACTCCACATAGCCAAGGCTGGTGTCAAACCTGGATTGCTGTGCTGTGAGGCAGCAGTGCTAATCACTGCCACTTAATGTAATTCTGTTCTAATGATTGCAAGCAGGAAAGTTGCAAAAATGTGTTGTTCTTCAGTAATATTTTACTTTTACCTGTGAGCAAATTAAAAGGAAGACTAGTGTTCAGATTTTACCTTGGGCTTGTCAGTACTTCATGTAGTATGAATAACTAAACAAATATGCTCACATATTTCACATCATATTTATGTTATTTATGCAATAGATTTTGCCTTTCACTGGGGAAGTAGTTTATGGACACAGTTGGAGTTTCTTAATAGAACATTGAAATGTTCATGTTCTTCCTTTATTCATCAGATGTACTGATTATAAGCTTTTATCATGATTTTATTTTGATTAGTTATGAATTTATGTCCAGTGAAGGTGATTATTCTCCATTCCGCATAGTCTTTTTGTCACATATGAATTCTCACACCAGGTTTTGTCATTCATGTTTGGAATAATATAACTGCAGCAAAGTACATCAACTGTTTTCTACTAAGTTACCAATATTTGCTGATAAAAGCAACATTTCTTGCAAATCTTCTCTGAGCCAAAGCTTTCTATCAAAAATAAGAGGATTGAGAGAGTCTTCATCCAAATTATCAGGAGATCCACCAGCCGTGAATTTGATTGCACACCTTCAGTTACAGCAAGGAATTCTGTCGATAGGGACCATTGGAAATGAAATAGCTTCCTTGAGAGACAGATTGCAAGCTGTTTATATTTTCCCTTCCTCTAGGGTCTGCCTCAGCAAATATTTGGTTGAGATTGAAAACAAAATCTCCTGAGATTGCTATCAAAATAGATTGTCTCCACTTATACCAAACATCTGTAGAAATAGGATTGGTACAGTATGAGGGTGAAATTAGATCTGGGAGATAATGTAAACACACAGAGTCACTTTTAGTCAACTGTTGGGGTTTATACTGAAGCCAACAGAGTTGACAATCATCCAGTGTTGAGTACGTTAGGTGATACCATCTGATTTGCATCATTGCCCAAGTCCAGTTTCACTCCCTTTTGTCTTGCAAAAGAAAACTTTATTATATTGGAGGGTTTCTTGCAAGGCCAGTTTCTTCCACCACCCCTACCTCCCCCGAATTTATCGTCACATTCATTACAACTCTTATGGAAACATATGAAAGGATGCATTGCTGCACCTGGTTCTTGGAAATGAGGTGGGCCAAATGAACCAAACGTCACTGGAGAACATTGAGGAGACTGTGATCATAAGATTCAGGATGGTGATAGAGAATAAAGTGCAACAATCTAGAGTGAGAATACTCAATTGGCAGAGAGCTGATTTCAATGTGGCAAGAGCAGAGCCGAGCCAAACAGAATTGATTGGAACTAGTACTTGGCAGGAAAAAGATACCAGTAACCAAGCAATGGGCTACCTTCAAAGAGCAGATGGTTCAGGTACAAACAAGAAATACTCCCTCAATTGGGAAAGGTAATGCAAATGAATCCAGAGATTCTTGGATAACAAAGGAGGTAGAAACTAATAATAGAAAGAGGAATGGCGTTCATGACAGGTGTGAGGCAGGAAAATACAATTGATAATCAACAAGAATACTTAGGTTTAGAGGGTAGGCGAAGAAGCAAATGGGAGAAGCAAAGAGGATCTAAGAGAAAAGACTGGCAGTTAAAATAAAGGATAATCCCAAAGTCTTCTACATGCATATAAATAGTAAAAGAGTGGTTAAAGAAGGAAGGGGGTGAAATAGTGAACAAAAAGAGGATTTACACATGGAGTTTGGGGCATGGCAGAGGTGTTAAATGAATAACTTCTGTATCTTTCTCTACAAAAGAGAATTCTGCCCATGCCATGGTGATAGAAAGAGAGAGGAAAAAAAACTCTATTACTAGAAGGGATCAAAATTAACAAGGAAGAAATCTTAGATAGATTGTTAGCATTTCAAGTTGACAAGGTACTTGGACCAAATGAGATGCACCTAAGGATTCTGAAAGAAGTGAGGGTAGAAGTTGCAAGCACATCAGCCACAATTTTCTAGTCTTCCCTGAACTGTGGAGATGCTTAAAGGGCTGGAGAATTTCAAACATACCTGCATTGTTCAAAACAGGTTGTAAGGATAATCTCAGCAATTCAGACCAACAGTTTAATTTCAGTGGTGGGGAAGATTCCAGAAACAAGTACTTGAGATAGAATTAACAGTCGCATGAAAAAAGGTAAGTTGATTAATACAGTTTAATACAGTTTAGTACAGAGGGCTCAGTTAATTCAGTTGGCTATATGTGGGTTTAATTCTTGTACTGACCGAGGTCACCTTGAAGGACTTATCTTCTCAACTTCTCCCCTCACCTGAGGCATGGTGACGCTCAGGTTAAATCATCACCAGTTATCTCTCTCAAATGAGAGAGCAACCCTATGGTTTGGTAGGACGATAGCAACTTTATCTTTTAACATGGTGCCAACACAAGACTTGAGAGGTAAGTTATAGGTCATGGTATAAACGAGACAGTAGCAACATCTGTACAAAATTGGCTGAGTGATAGGAAACTGAGAGTAATGATGAATGGATCCTTTTTGGACAGGAGGAAGGTTTATAGTAGAATTCCCCTGGAGTAGGTAATGGGACCCTTTCCTTTCCTGATGTCTATTAATGACTTAGGTCTTGATTTGCAAAGGCCATTTTCAAAGTTTTCAGAGACACAGAACTTGGAAGAATTGTAAACTGTTAGGAAGGTGGTGTGAAATTCCATAATGACATTGACAAGTTTGTGGAGGAGGCAGAATGGTGGCAGATGAGGCTCAATGTAGAGAAGTGTCAGGTGATGCATTTTGTCATAAAAAAACTTTAAAAATAATATAACATGGGGCTAAGATTCTAAAGTGGGTGCAGGAGCAGATGGATCTGGGTGTATATGTGCATAGATCATTGAAGGTGGTGGGAAAAATGTCAAGAACAGTCAATAAAGCATTCTGTGTCCTCTGCTTTATTAATAGAAGCATTGACTACAATAATAAGCAGGTGATGTCGAACTTGTGTATGTTTGTCAGACCTCAAATTATAGGAAAGGTCTGAATGCATTGGAGAGAATACAGAAATGTCTTATAAGAATAGTTCCAGTAATGAGAAGCTTCAGTTATGAGGATAGATTGAAGAAATTGGGGCTTCTTCATGGAGAGTAGGCAGCTAAGAGGAGATATGATAGATCTATCCATCCTCTATCCGCCTCCCCCTCTCTCCCTATTTATTTCAGAACCCTCTTCCCCTCCCCCATTTCTGATGAAGGGTCTAGGCCCGAAAGGTCAAGTTTTCCTGCTGCTATGATGCTGCTTGACCTGCTGTGTTCATCCAGCCCCATGCTTGTTATCTCGGATTCTCCAGCATCTGCAGTACCTTTTATCTCTGACACAACACTAAACTAATGATGATTGTTTGAAGAGGTGGTGCCATCACAATCGGCCAAATGGCCTCTTTCTGCACTATTATAATTCAGTTATTCTATACTAATCCCAAATATTGAATTGATAGCTTTTGAATTTTTGTTTATTCATTAAAAACAAATAAGCATCTTTTGCTGCCATTCCTAATTGCTCATGTGAATTCAGCAGTGCCTGCTTGACACCACGAGCTACGGCAATCCTTGTTGGTAGACAGGAATTCTTCAACATTGAAGAAACAGAAATAATGTTCCCCAGTTTATATTGCAGTGACTTGGAGGGTGAGGTACAGGTGATGGTCCTCCCGTGCGTTCAGGTTGTTTTGTTTTAAATAAATTTTATTGAAAGAGACCCGACAAGTTGAGTCAGTGAGCTGTGTGTCAGCAGTTGTAGAAGTGGTTGAATTAGGTGCCAATTGGCTCATTTTTCCTGGATCATGTTGCGCTTAAATGTTACTGGAGCTGTAATCATTACAAATATGTGGGGATGCTCCATTAGAAACCTGTTTTGTGCTATGTAGAAGGTGAATAGCCTTTGGGGAATCAGTGGGTGACTTACTTGCTGCAGAATTCCCAGCCTCCGACCTCCTCTTGTAGCCACAGTACGCATATGGCTAATCTGCTTAAGTTTACGGATACTGGTAAAATCAATTACTCTGATGGTGGAGATCTAGTGAAAGTAATACAACTTAACATCGAAGGAAAATGGTTAGATTTGCTCTTGTTGGAGAGTTGCTGCCTGGCATTTGTACGGTATGAATGTTCTTAGCCACTGAATTAATCCTTATCTGTATCTTTCTGCAAGCAGGACTATTTGGCTTTATTAAATTAGAGATGGTACTAAACACAGGAATCAAGAGTGATCATCTCCACTACTGATCTTACAATGGAGGGATGGTGTTGATTAAACAGCTAAATATCATTCAATATAAACCCGTTTTCTGCAGAATTCCTACAGAGATGTCCTAGCGTTCAGTATCACTTCAGTTAGAGCTTATTGTTGATGCTTATTTTCAACAAATTATTTATTCTTTTTTCTCCCCCAGGACTTCAAAAGTGTAAGACTTCCGACCTCCCTCAATCTTTCCCTTTCCCTTTTTAAAAATACAAATGTTCCAACACCTAATCGCTACTCTTACTGTTAGCTTTGCTCAATGCAAGCATTCTTGCCTCTAAAATGAAAGGATGTGCGCCCCAACTCCTTGAATTGATCTAGGCTATACTTGACAGAAGATCTAAAAGAACAAATTGGAAAAGAATATGTTGCCTATTTCCATACTTAGCTCCCTACAAGTCAAGATTTTATATGATTGACTCCACAGATTCTTAATGGATAGATTGCACACAGTCTGACCATTATTGATATGGCTTGTGTTGGAATCTATTTATTCCCAGCATGAAATGTCTTTAAAAGGTCTAGGGACTGGAAGGCTCAGCTGCAGCTTGACAATCAGCTGACCAATACTGATCTCACTGGAATTGCTGTTTTTCCAATTACAGTTCCTCTCTCCAGGTGCATTTTTCTTCTCTCGTTCATGTTGCTTGAAATCAGATTCTTCTTGTCTGCCTTCATAAATATCAACTGAGTAAATTCTATCCATTTTCAAGAAATTAAATCTACAACAAAGTCTGCATTCTCTTGGGTATCAAGTCTTACTTAATCTCACCGCTGTCTTAGCCAATATCTAGCATGCTGTGCTGTAATAGTGATTTTAATTTTTAAACCATGCATAATTGTTGTCAGTGATTTTTTAAATCCCAAATTGAACCAAGAATTTGGATTGTTTTCCTAAACTAACATATTAAACAGAATGTCTACAGCCATTGCTGATTACTGGCTTTGACATAAATGTTAAATACTGTCTCCTGTCTTATACAAAGAGAACCTTATCAGACATTTTTGCCCATAATTTAGGGCTTTATAAAAGTGAACTGTTAGTGCACTTAGTCATTCCCTTTCTGCATCTGACTGGAACTTCAGGGTTTAGCACAAGTGCAAGTTAATGTGGAAATTGTGAAACTGTGGTTTGTCATTCACTGCTCTGGCATAGGCTGACTGTGGAATGCTTCTCCAATACCTCAAAATGAGTAATCGGTGAATCAATTGACTGGATGAAAAATTCCTCCCTTCCACATTCACATTACCTTTTTTTAAAAAACAGATTTTATATGTCGTGTCCACTTAGCTATAATTAGGTTTTTACTGGTGACCCAGAGAAACAGCAGTAGGTCGTTCAGACCTCTAGCCTGCTCCACCATTCAATAGGAATATGGTTGACTGAGACACCTCATATTCCCTTTGCTGCCTTTCCCCCAGAACGTTGGTTCCCTGAATGATCAAGAATCTATCTCTGCATTAAATATACACAAGGAGTCTGCTCCCACAGCTCTCTATAGCAAGAAGTCCCAAAGACAATCCTATCAGGGAAGAAATTCCTCCTCATTTCAGTCTTAAATTGGCACCTCTTTATTCTGAGACTATGTCGTCTGCTCATAGACTCTCCCATGAGGGGAAACATCCTTTTTGCTTTTACCCTGTCAAATTCCTTAAGAATCCTGTATATTCCAATCAGATCATCTCTCATTCTTGTAAACTACAGCAAGTAAAGTCCCAAGATAACACAATATGGAGCTGGAAGAACACAGCAGGCCAGGCAGCATCAGAGGAGCAGGAAAGTTGATGTTTTGGGTTGGGCCCCTTCTTCAGTAAAGTTCCAGGCTGTTCAGCATTTGCTCATAAGACAATCCTTCCATACCAGGGATCATCCTATTGAACCTTTTCTAAACTGCCTCCAATGAAATGGTACTTTTCCTCAAACAAGTGGACCAAAACAGCTCACAGTACTCCAGAACAAAAACAAAGTTTCTGGAAAAGCTCAGCAGGTCTGGCAGCATCTGTGGAGGAAAAAACAGAGTTAACGTTTTGGGTCCGGTACTCCAGATGTGGTCTCTGCAGCACCTTGTACAGTTACAGTAAGGCTTCCCTAATCTTTTACTCCAACCTCCTTGAAGTAAGGCCAAAATTCCATTAGCCTTCCTGATTACCTGCTGTACCTGTATGTTGGCTTTCTGTGTTTCTTGCACAAGTACCCAAGTCCACTTGTGTCGCATCTTTCTGCAATTGTTTTCCATTTAAATAACATTCTGTTCTTTTGTTCTCCCTTCCAAAATGAACATTGTCACATTTTCCCACATTATTATCCATTTGCCAACTTTTTCACACTATTTAACCTACGAATCTCTCCATAAACTTTGTACCTCTCTCATAACTTGCTTTTCCACCTATTTTTGTGTCATCTGCAAATTTGGCTACAGTGCATTCATTTCCAACCTCCTAGCACTGATCCCTGTAGAGCCTCATTGGTCACAGATTGCTAACCTGAAATAAAACCCCCAATCCCAACTCACTGTTACCTGTCCATGCAAATAAACTACCTTCAACACCATGGGCTTTTATCTTATGACTTAACTCTTTGTGAGGTGTCTTTTTGAATGCCTTCTGGAAATCCAAAAACAACACATCTACTTGTTGCCTCTATTCATGCTGGTTGAGACCTCCTCAAAAAAACCCATAAATTATTCAGACATGATTGCCTTTTCATGAAGTCGTGATGACCTTGCTTGATTAGATTAAGACTATCCAAATGTTCTGCTATTACTTGCTCAACAATTGATTCTAATACTTTTCCAACAGGACGTGTTAGGTTAATCAGCCTATAGTTACCCACTTATTGCCTCCTTCCTTTATTGAATAGGGGTGTCACATTAGCACTTTTCCAATCCTCTGGTACTTCTCATGATTCCAAGATTCTTTGGAAATTACAACTAATGTGGTCATTATCCCTGTAGCTTCCTCTTTTAGGATCTTAGGATGCAAGCCATCAGGGCCATATTTGCCTTTGCCCCATTTATTTGTCTAATACTACTTTTTTTTTAAACTGTTGGTGGTGAGAGTTAATTCCTTCCTAGTTTTCTTTACATTAATGTGATGTTCAAAGTGTTTTCCACCATGCAGACTAAAGCAAAATATCTGTTTAACTCCTCTGCCATTCTTTTGCTCCCCATAACCGTCTCCCCAAATGCATTCCCTGAGGCCTATGTTCACTTTGACCTCTATTTTCCACCTTATAAATTTAAAGAAGCTCTCCCTGTCCGTTTCTCACCATTTCACTCTCAGTTTATTTTCTCTGTCCTTATTGTTTTAGACCTCCTTTATGGGATTCAATCCTAGTCTTAGGAGTATCACTGACTTTGGCCTTCTTATATGCTCTTCAACTTAATACTCTCATTAACTTCCATGGTTAGCCTTGTTTGTTTTCTCTCTCTTCTAAATTTTCCTCCTTATTGGGATGTATTTTTGTTGAGAGTCATGGGTTGCCTCCTTAAGCGTCTGCTACATTTTGCTTACTGTCATTCCTGCTAATCTACCGACCTAGTTCACTTTAGCTAACTATCCTGTTACGGAGATGTAGGGGGAAATAGCCGAACTCCATCTGATAATTAAACTAAAATACAAGCCCCAATCTGTTATAACAGGAGTAGGGGTTCCCTTCTAATAATTATCCCCGAAACACCTGGAGAAGCTCGCCTTCCCCCTCATGATCTGTTAAAAGTTGTTAAGAGAAAGATGATCCCTGATCTCCACTTTAAAAATAACAAGAAACAATTTATTTATTTAACCTGACAATGCCCAAATTAACAGAATTACTAACAAACCGAACAATTTCCCATGAGGACTAACTATTCCCTAACAAAACTAAATTCTAATGGAATGCTATTCGAATAAACACAAGTCCAATTTACATAAGCTCCTTTAGTAAGAAAACAATAAATTAAAACTTAGTCTATCCAAACTCACAGTTTCTGTGTGGCTTCTGCAACTCTCTGCTGCAAATGCCTTTCTTCTGCCAAGTTTGCTGTTAGAAGGGTTTCTCTGCAATTTCGTCAATGAGGTCTTTAATGTAAACTGTCATGCACTTCTGATGAGTCTTTTCAGAGAGCTTATGGAGTTTGTGAGAGTCAGGCTTAAGCTTCTTTTTCACCACAGCTGAACGTTCACTCACTCTTTCGGATGGCAGTTAGCTGTCTCTTGATTTTCAAAAATACCCTCATCTTAACACCCATAATGACATAATAGTATATCCTATGTAAGACTGGTTTGATGTTGTCAATACCATCAGATTTAAATTCAATTGGCTTTCTGTATCTAGGTGCTTGTTTTAAATTAACTGGCCAAATTCAAACTTGTTGTGCTGCCTGGCCTGCTGTGTTCATCAAAACAAGATTGCTGTTTTTCCTGCCACCTGTAAGGCTTTCTTATTTGATACAGCCGTTTCACTTTTTGAGGCTTTCTGTACTGGCAACCTCCAGGTGCTGCTCACAGACATACTTTTATTCAAAATCTCTAAGCACAAAAAAAACCCTTGCCCCTTAATGGAACTACACACTCTTTTCCCCAACATCATTTTACCAACAATTTCTATTTTCCTGCCTTCCAATTCACAAAATCTTCACAACTTTACAATAATCCTCATTTCATTGTAATTCGCTTAAAGTTAAACATAGTTGGCTTCTGTTCTAAATTTGTCACTCTTGAACTGAATATTAAATTCTATTGTGTTATGATCACCACTTCCTAGGGGATCTATTACTCAGATGTAATTTACTACATCTGCTTCATTACCCATTACTGGAACTAAGGTAGCCTGCTGCCTAGTTGGCTCCATGATATATTGCTCCAGCGAACTATCCATAATGAACTCTATGAATTTGTTGTCATTGTTAACCTTTCCAATTTGATTAACCTAATCAACATAAAGATTAAAGTAACCTATGATTATCGCTCAATTATTTTTACATGCTCCAATTATTTGTTGAGTTATAGCCTTATAGTGGTAACTATTTGCATGTCTGTGAAGCGCTCCTGCCAATGTCTTCCTTTCCTTGTTATCTTTTTACTTCCACCAAAATGGGCTCGACATGATCTGAGCCTAGATCACAACTGTTCTTATTTCATCTCTTATTAACAGTGCTACCCCCTACCTTTTCAATCCCTCTTATCTCTCTGCAAATTCAAATATCCCAGAATATTAAGTTTCCATTTTGATCTCCTTATAACCATTTTCCCGCAATGGCTATGAGATAATATTTATTTACCTCAATTTGCACCATCAGTTTGCTACCTTATTCCAAATGCTTTGTGCCTTAAGATACAAAGCCTTCAAGTTTGTTCTAATATCGAGTTTCCCTGTACTCTTACAGTTGGTTCGCGCAATATGGCATTGATACATTCTGTACCTTCTTTTTATTTTCTGGAAACAATCAACTCCATCACTAGCCTGCAATTCTACTTTCTCTGTTACTTTTGATTTTCTAATTTTACATGCAACTGAATCCATTCCCCCTTCCCCCCTCCCAACACACTATTTAATTTAAGAGCTTTTCTCTAGTCCTAGTTATGCAGTTTGGCAGGACTCTGATTTCAAGTAAAACTACTGCTGAATAACTAATCTGGACCTGAGAATATAATTTACAATTATAAAACTTTGTCCTAATTACTGAATATTTGAAATTATCTTTTAAATCTCTTATTAATTAAATTTATTCATGACATTTCAGCTTCAAGCTTAACCCTCCTGTAAAAGTCTGCACATTTTTTTGCTGTGTGTCAATATTTTAGAAAAATGTGATTTGATTTATTTTAATGTGATTGGCTGCTTGACAGCTTGACATCATCACTGCCGTCTGATGTTGAGAATCCCCATGAACAAGGTTATAACCAACCACCCAGAAGAAGAGGCAAAGTTCTCACCATACAGACCATTAGGTTTTGTGGACAGTACTAAGTGCCTTTGCTTCAACATGCTTTTCAAAATCCAGGCCTGGTTTTATTTTTAGTGGGCTATTAAGAAAATATGAACATTCGGATAAACAGGTTTCAGGATAGTGTGATAACAAGGTGTAGAGCTGGATGAACACAACAGGCCGAGCAGCATCATAGGAGCAGGAAAGCTTGACGTTTGGGCCTAGACCCTTCATCAGAA